>AWWV01011314.1:0-174694 GCA_001974805.1 Corchorus capsularis
GTTAACCCGAGACCCTTCCCACGCATTATGGGGGTATCTCGGGGATAATCCAATCTCGGAGCGGGGACCAAGAATTCGTACCCGAGTACACTTACTTGGGACCCACCCGTCATTGTAAAAGACTACCATTTACTGACTTGCAATTAAATAACTCGTATGAATGACAATTAAGATGCATGGAAGATACAATTTTAATTACATGCATTAACACAGGTCTACCCGAAATCAATCCCATAAACCCTTCCCATGACATTAATGGGGGGTATTTTACTGGGGAGAGAACGGTCTAGGAAAGGGCTCCCAGAAATTCGTACCCGAGTACATTTGTCTAAAAGCCCCTTCATCTCGGCAAAAGACGAATGTTAATGCACCGCGAATAGGGCAAAATGATATATAGCATGTGTATCATGAATGCTTCTACTTTCTACTTTTACTTCTACACTAATTACTAAATTATTACAAATCCAAAAGGCTTAATGAAACTATTAAAAGAAATCAAAAGCTAAGGGTCGGACTGGACAATTCTGGGGACTTCTACACACTAAAGCAAATAGTTAGCAAATTTCAGGGGCAAAAGAAACACAATATTTCATAAATAAGAGCTAAAGTGCATCAATTAATAAAACAGACTCAAAATTAAGGACTAAATTGATTGAATTAAACATAGGAAACTAAATCAAACCTTCAACTAATTCAAACCAAAGATTTAATTTTTAAGTAGATATTAATCCAAATTAATTCCTTAATCCCTCTTCTAAGTCATTTTTCAATTTAAAAAATCAAGCTTTTAATCCAAAGTTGTGGCTTTTAAATTAAAATTAGCCCCAAAATACTTAAATTTCCAAGCTAACTTTAATTCAAAAATTCAAACTTTGAATTAAACTTTTAATTTTCCCAATTAAAATAGACTTTGAATGGAATCAAGAAATCCATTTGAACTAATATGAACTTAAATGAATCAAACCAAAAGCTTCAATTTTTAGTCGATTTTAACATAAAAACTTAAACTTTGTCATTTTACTAATCATTTTTAATTAAAGCCTTAATATTTAAGTTAAATATATCCTTAAATTAACAAGTGAACATTTTTAAACTTAAAAATCCCCTTATTTACAAACAAAATTAACAAACACACTAATTTAAGTCATTTAGTTAAACAAAAATCTAACCTTTGGACTAAAGGACTAATTTCTAAAACTACTCATAACCAAAAACGTAGACATTAATCTTAAACTTAACACATGACATGATTATTCAACAAATTACTTAAGATTTTAACATGGAAATTAAAAAAACTAGGACTTTTACTTAGATTTAACATAGGAAAGATTATTTATGGCTAACATAACCTAAATCCATCAACTTTACCACAAAACAAAACAAATAGGCTTTAAATCGAAGCAATCACACCAAAACAAGCCCCAAATTGAAATTAACAAGCATAACCAGGCCCAAACAGCAGCAATTAAAACCAAAATCAAAGTAATATGGACTGAATTGAAAAAATGAAAAGAGGACTCACCAAGACGACGTCGTTTTGAAATGGTTCCTTCCTTTTAAACCTAATTTTTCTTTTCTCTTCTATTTTCTTCTTCTTCTTCCTCGATCAGCCCTTCTTCCTCGTTCAAAACCCTAACGCCACTGTCAACGCCGCTCTCTTCTTCTTTTTATCACGATTGACATCACACCGACCAGTGGTTAATCCCGAAACCACCCAAGCGACTACCTTTCACCTCTTTTTCCTTCATCTTCATTCTTCAAACTTCCCAAACATCTCCATAATGTTGAGAAACCCTAATTTCTTACGATGAACCCTACCCCTTTATTTTTCCTTGAACCAAAATAAGGCTTTGTGAAGAAAGAGGTTCGATGACGAACTCGAGGGAAAGAACCTCAGTTGGGATTCATGGATGGAGGGGAAAAAGAAAATTACCGGAGGGATTGTGTTCTTCAGAGGGTGAAGGTGAGCAAGAATCCGGTGAAACGTAGTGCAAATCTCAGAGAGAAAGAAGCCTTTTGATCGAAAGAAAGAGCAGTGTGAGTTCAAGGGAGAGTCTGCTAGATGGTCTGTGAGAAAAAACGAAGAGAGAGGTTAGAGGGAGGATCCATCCAGAGAGAGTGAGGCTGTGAAGAGAGGAAATTGACGAGTATTCCCTGAATGAAAGAGAGAGTTCGTTGAGTGAAGAGGGATTTGGTGAGTTTTCGATGTGAATCAAGAAACTGTCAAGAAAAATCCAGAGTGAAGTCAGAGAGAGAGACTGAATGAGCCCAGAATGTATTCCCCTCTCCAGTGAATTCCCTTCCTCCAAAGATAAGAATCCCCCCCTCCACGAATGCTAGTTGTCATCTTCGTTCTATTTTCCTCCTTTTTAGATTTGTTTGTAACAGCTTTTTTTGTCCCTTCTGTGAGCAGGTAGAGGGAAGCCCTAAAATTCAGGGATATTTCCATTCCTATTTGCAGTATTTTTTTTCTTAATATGAAAAATGGTTGGGCTTTGCAAACTGCTGACTTGGCAATACTCTGGCTTGCATGGACTAATCACTTTGTTGTTGCATGATTCACTCTATTAATGACCATTGAATTCTAGCTTTGTTACTAAACTTTTGAAATTGCAATGTAGTTGCTCTGGGTAACTTGACAAATTCTGTTTATCTGTTCTGTATTTTGAACCTGTGCTTGGTGCTTTGCAAATTGCAATTTGCCGTGTTTTGTCATTTGACCTTAACCATCAATTTGCTTGATGTAATTTGCCATGTTTTGTCAACTACCTTAGAATGTTGTTATGCTCTGTTTTTGTATTTTGGGTGCATCTTTCAGTATGAAAATGCCATGCTCTCTGAATAAAATGCTAATCCTGTATGAAAGTGTATGTTGAAAATTTGAAACCCTGAAGTTATATGAAATGCCATGAGTGTAGTATGGATGTTAACAATTTGTGCTGCCTTGGACTTGAATGCTTGTTGTGCCCTAGATCTTTTGAACCCCTTTTCTCCTATTGTAAAATCCATCTCCTATTGTAAAATCCATGCTGCAAAGTGCCTCTTCAAATTTGTTTCTTGAATTCAAAGTTGCTTACTGCATATGAATCAGTTTTGTACCCTGAACTTCAGAAATTCATAACTTCTTCGATCCAGCTCCAAATTGTGTGTTCTTGTAGGGTATCGAAAGCTTGAAGAGTGCACTTCAACTTCCATGAAGACCACTTTGTTAAACAGAGTCGTCTTGGGTGCCAAATTTGAAGTTTTCTCTGGCTGCAACTGCTGTCCAGAATTTCTGCGATTTTTCGAGGCCTGGACTGCGGGACCCATATCTCCTTCATACAAAATCCGAATCATATCGTTCTTGTGTTCAAATTGAAGCCCCAAGAGTCCTCTACGACTTTCATTTACAAAGTTTTCCCGTTCGAGCCCTCTAAGGTAATCGAATTTGCATTTTTCCGGGACTGCACTATTGACAACTTGCTTGGGCTGTTTGCTTTGTCTCTAACTTGCATTTTTGCTTTGTTTTTTAGGAAAACTTGTGTAATTCACTTTGGATGGTGCAACAACAATATTGAAGAAGAAAAAGAGCACCAATTTGCAAATCAAATGTCCAATTTGTAAATCAAATGCCTTGTATTTATTAAATTGTAAATGCTAATGCCAAGTGTAAAATAAAATGTAAATGTTTCTTTTTTTTGTATTTTGTATTTTCAGACTTTGAGTGAATAATATGCATGAAATTAGATAATGCAAATTGTTATGCTATATTTCCTCGAATTCGAATTCAAATATGCCCTTTAACTATGATAGTAATCTAAATGGACTAAAGTTAATATAAAAAGTAAGAACATGCTTTACTAACTAAAATGCAATTCCATTTCCTTTGTGCCTTTTCTTCTGGCCAATGCCATTACCAAAATTATGTGAGTTCTACTTATGAAACGTCTTACTAATTGCTAAATTGACAATTAATTATTCCAAAAAAACTAAATTGAACTTAAACTAGATGATTAAAATGAATAATGCTAATTAAATTACTAAATGAAGTTAAAACATGAAATAAGTAAAGATGGCAAAGGTGCATATTAAGACTTTTTTGGATTTTTCAAATGCAATCTATATGACTAAGATGAATTAGCTAATCAAAATTAAAAGTAGACTTAAAATGACCAAAATGCCCCCTGGTGCCGAAAATGACCAAAATGACCCTAATGCTAAATAAGAAGGATATAGGACAAAAACGGGTGTCTACACAAGACATACTTGAAGTGGTGATACCGCCAAAGGAGGAGAAGTGGTGCCCTTTTTGTCTTCCATATTAGCTTCAATAGGAGTCGGCTTGTTCCTTTTTAGCTTCTTGGATGATTTTTCACCATTTTCTTCATTGGAAGGTGAAACACGTTTTAGTGTGGAATGATTCTTTGGTTCTTTCTTTGGTGCAGGAAACAATTTGGCTGCAGGAAGAAGAATTAGCAAAGAAACAAATAATGGTGAATTTCAAAAATAAACAAGGAAAAAAAGTACCTGGAGGGAAGTTAAGCCGAGCAAGTGCTACTTCGGCACCTTCATTGCTTACTCCACCCCAAATGTTAGACCACCATTCAGAGAAATCAGATGCAGCTTGTGGAAGAAGTGGAGTGATATTGAACTTTTCACCTTTCCGTTTTCCCTCTATCGACTTATGAGCTTCAAGATAGATCTTCCTATCAGTGAACCAATCCCTAGTGTGGCAGCACCTATTCTTGGAGAAGAGAGGTGATGCAGGGATTCTTTGGGGGTAACCAAACTGCCTACTAAACAAAGATGGGCAGTACATTTCGAAACCTGGCTTGATTTTCCCATTAATCTTAAGGCCACAGTGAAGGTAAAGGCAGTAGTTGTTCCAAACTTGTTTCACTAATTCAGAATTTTTTAGTGTAGGACATGTCTTGAACCATGATGGCCCTATGGGACGGTGCTGAAATAAGAAAAACTCATGATCCTTCAAGTCCCAAAAATTCGAAAGTTGAAGTCAGGTTCGTCCATCTTTGGCTTAAGTCCTTGATACAAAAAGCCATAACAGTGAGCATTAGCAAGAGAAGAAGGCCGACTTGGTGCCAAGTTAGGAAATTACATCCAAACCCACAGCTGCACCAATCACATGGGCCCATTCGGCACACCAAAATTGTCTTAAAAAATGTTAAATAAGCTTCTGTAGATCGCACCAAGGACAAACTGTCCAAAAGCCAACCGCCTACTAGAGGCCATGATCTTGGCTAATTTAATATGTTCACTATTACAACCTTTGGAGGAAGAACACACCATTAGTTTGCTGACAAGGCATAACATGAAAGCAGTCAGTTCTTCTTGACTTAGTGGTTCATGACCAGTCTTCGCACATGCACCAATAGACTCTAAAAGTAGCTTTTACGAATGGCATAGAGATAGTGAAGCCATTTTCCTCACTTGGCCGAATATCCATGGCATTAGAAATGCCATCCCCATGACTAGGAACATTAAGTGCAACAACATCCATGAGGGTGATAGACATTGGCCCACAAGGGAAAAGAATGAAATTCCAACATTTATTCCAGTAGCTAAACAGTGCAGTAAGTAAAGGGCCATCTGATCGGTCGTCAGCAATCATAAAAATAATCTCAACAATTACTAACTATAAATAGCTAGGGCAAGTAGGGGTCGATCCCACAGAGAGATAGGTTATTATTCTTTTTCTTATAAACAAAATAAAATAAAGAGGATTTTGAAAGTAGAGTTGAATTAAATCAAACATACAAGTAAAATTAACTAAAAAAGCAATCAAGAAAATCAAAGAAAACAATTAATTAAAAAGCAGTGAATTTTGTGAGAAAACAATTAAAGAAAACCCTCCAACATAGAATTAATCTCCCTCTTGACAATTAATCATGGATCATTGATAACTAAAAATTATGGAAACATTGGATAGCTTGTTTGAAATTAAATCCGAAATTACCAAAATTAGATAAAAGGTCTCTTTTCCAGCTTAATTTACCCCTTTCATTCATAACAATCAATTACCTTATTAGGGCTTAGGGATTTGTTAAGAACAAAGCATTAAGAACTAGTAATTTATGAACAAGCACAACAAGCAATTACTCACCCATTGATATCTCTCTTGGAAGGAAGTATTAGTTCTCCTCCAATTGCTACAAACAATTAAATCTGAAGTATTAGTTCTAGACTTAATTTAGCTAATGTTAACCTAATTTATCAAGGTAGTGTCGACTCCAACCCATCAAAACAAGCAACATAGGATTAAAACAGAGATTTAAGAAATACCCAAAACATCATATATAAGCACAAAATCTCACCATGATATAAGTCAAGAGATCAATTAAATTCTACATTGGAGAAAAGAAAAGAATTACTTACTCATGAATTGAGTGAGCATCTACAAATAATAAGAAGAAAACTTATCTAAGGATGAAGAAGAAGAGGGGGGCGGCGGCTCCAAGAGTTTCTCCTCCAAATCTTCAAGCAATTCTACAATATATTTTTCTAAAGAGAGAATACATAAAAACCTAGACCTAAGGTGGCTATTTATAGGCTAAAAATAACCTAAAGACTCCTATTAGACTTAGGATAGGACTCTAGGACGTTCTAGGGGCTGACTTGGTCTCCAAGTTGGCTTAAAAGTCTTCCTAGGGTCAAAATCCAAGTGAAAGTAGGATCATGAAATTTCCAGAAATCGCACAGCAACTTCGACATCAGTTTTGGGCTTGAAAACGGCAGAACTGGATTTTGGACTTCAAAGGAAAGTTGTAGATCTTGGAGTTAGCTTTCCAACGGCTACTCATGGGCCTAAAACGGATATCGGAGCAGAAAGTTATGGCCTTTTTACCGAGACTGCGCTGAATCCTAATCCAACTAGAACTAGTTTCGGGATTATGCGGGAATTGGATATTTCCTTGGATATATGAGGCAAAAATTGGGATTTTAACTCCAATTGTGGGCTTATATGGGCTGAGTATTATCCCATATAAAATATCCAAAATTCCTTAGCTTCCGGGCTTCTTCATGGCTTGTCTTCAATCCTTCGCAATTAAAACTCTAATCTTCACTTCTTGCTTCTTGAAATAATTCTTCAATAATCTTCAAGTCTTCAAATTGTCTTCAAGAAATCTTCAAACACGAACTTCGAATCTCCAAATCTATACTCAAAATTACTTTGCTTTTAACTGTGTAAAAAGTCATCAAAATAGCTCCAAAAGTAGTGAAATTAACAAATTCTCACTTTCACATCTCATAAAGACTAAAAACACAAATATTAACAAAATAAGGTAAATTAGAGCATAAATAGACCCAAAAACATAGAAAAATAACCATAAAAATATGGTTATTTTTGCCTCGATCACCATCATTAATGGAATTCATTCTTGGAAAACAGCACAAAGGATAGCAAGCCTTGGTCTTTTAGCTATTCTCTTCGGTGTAAAACGATTCTATTAACCCAAGCATGCATTCTTTGGAACCACCTAGCCACGTTGGAGGTTTAGTAAGCCACGTATTTCAATTACACTTTTTAGTTTGGAATGGAAGCTCTGCATCGCGGTGTAGAGGAAAGTGCTGGCTCACTTCTTCAGTAGGTCTATGGTAAAAGGAAGTAGCAATGAAGTCACGATTATACTCCAAGTGATTACAAGTGATCTTCAAAGCTTGTTGAATTTCATCCAAAGAATTATCAAGAGGTTTATGCTTATTTGTGCAGTTTGCTGCACCACTCTCTGCACCATTCTTCGTATTAGCTTCTGCACCAAGCATAAAGATAATTTTTGTTAGAATTCTTAGCAAATAACAGTGATAGACAAGTATGGTGTAGGGAACCAACAAATTGTAGCGTTCATAATGCAAAATTGAAGATAATCTGCGGCAACAAAATTCTAGGGTTTCCATGCCCTTAATCGCATGAAATTGGAAATAATGGCCCAAATCATTCCATTTGGCCAACATGCTTAATTTCCCTTCAAAAATCAAAATAATATTCTACCACTTTGATTTTCGAAAACAATAAATATATTTTTGTGGCAATTTTACAAAAATAGGTGCAAAATTTGAAAGCTTATGCGATTGCACCATTGGAAAACAAAATTAAATTCGGGTAGGGTTTGTGCCTAATTCGACTAGTGCAATATTTTTGGCACAAATATGATGCTGATTTGCCCTAGGAAAACTATCAAATAATCACAATGCAGTGGTTAATCCAAGCCAATTAAAATTCAAAAAATATTGGTGCAAGAATTGGATAGAAACTACCTTGTGTGATTGTTGATTTCTCTTGAGTCACCATTGATCTCAATTTTGATTGATTGGAGGATGGTGCAATTGCTTTTTTTCGAGCAGAAGAGCTTGAACCAACGTTTTTCCCTTTAGATGAAGACCTAGCAACATCATCAAGAGATGTTTCCTTGGCCAAATTAGACTTGGTGCCTCAGCTATGGTTATTGTTATCATTTGATGGCTTAATTTCTTTTGGAGCCATGAAGTTTAGATGAGGCAAAGGCTTGGAAGAGGAGGAAATTTTCGATGAAACCAGCAAGAAAAGTCGACGTCGATATGCGGCAGAGAAGGATGGAATTTTCGGCTAAGAGATTAAGACCAAATGAAACTGTAGTAATCTTAATTCTTTACATAAAGAATAAAGATTAAGGGGGCATTGTTTATACCATGATTTACACCTAGGGTAATCAGGTAATTGCTCACAAAGAAGGGCCAAGATTTAATCCCCTTAGTCCTGTGGATGGCTGGATTTAATCCATTCTAGATCAAAGTCAACTAAGAAAAGGATTGACTTTTGACTTTAAAACCTTAATTTCTCCTAATTTAATTTAAATTATAGAAATTAAGTAAATTATATTGAAAATATGTTTGGGCCACCCCATTTACTGTATAAAATGGGTCAGGCCGGCCCATGCCCTTAAATTCGAATTCAAGCCTTCTCGAGTTAAACTTTTTACAAGTTTTCAATTAAGGACAAAGGAATTAGGGTTTGGAATTCGAAAATAAAGACGAATGAATTTGGGGTTACGTCTTATATTCAAGAAATCATGATGAACACACTGTCCAAATTTCAGCTCATTCCGAGCTCAGAAGTAACTTTTGCATTTTGTGCAATCAAGGACAGAATCCAATCCTGGGGTGATTTTTGCATGATGATATCATCATTGGCATAAAATCTTAGTTTTCATGTAATATAAAGGCTATATACAGAAATTGAGCCATGTTCGGCCATTTTCGTAACTTTTCACTTTCGTTCTATTAAGGACAGAATGGTTGTTTGACCCCGGTTTCAGCCATTTCCTCTATCGAATTTTTATGATATGGACATAAGATGTTAATGGCATGGTTTTGAGCATATTTTGAAGTTCAATTAATAATGTTCAAGCCTTTTGGCACTTGAAAGCAGTTTTCAGCACCATTTTGTCTCTCTACACTTGGTTTCACACCCTTGTTTGCTGCACCGAGCTATGAGCTGTCATTAATTTCGAAATTTGACTTTTAATTGTGTTAATTATCACATTTCAAAGTCCATAACATGATGGAGTCTTCCTTGAAAGTGGTTCAGGTAGATCAGCTGGTTAGAGCAAAGGATTGAAAATCCTTGTGTCAGTGGTTCGAATCCACTTCTAAGCGGACGAAGGGTCCAAAAGACGCGTAGCCGAGAGCGAGCCGGATTTGGAAAAAAAAAAGTGAAAGAAGAAGGCAAAATCCGTATAGTGCGGGAGGCAGATCTTATAAAAAAAAGCGGTTGATTACTCGGATTGGTTCTTGCCCCCTATGCCCAAAAGGATAGGCGAGTTCGGTTTGAGTGTTCATCGATCGGGCAGATCTATATGCTTCAGAGGGCTGAATTGGATGAAGTTTTCTTAATTAAAGGGATTCAGGATCAAACTTTAAATGTATTTGAAAAGGTAGAATCAAGAGGGATTCATTTCTGACTGTCGGATTGTCTTTGCCTTAGCACACCCGCCAACGAATAAATCTTCTAGCAGTTCCTCCAACAACAAAAACTTGCCTCGCGCAAATCAAATCAGCTCCGTGCTTTCTCATATAAATCAAGAAAATACTTTTTTACAACAATTCTTTATTTCTGAATATGGAATCAATGATTTAAACACTTTTTTACAACAATTCTTTATTTCAGGACCTAGAAATCGTTTTGATTATTTAAATGTTATTATGTTTTGCTGAACTCAAAGCAATCTTTAGTTTCCCTCCGCATCTTTTTATCATTTTTACAACAAAATTGAGTATTTATTTTCCTTGCAACTTTTTTTTTATCAATTTTTAAACAAAATTGATTGTCACACTCGGTACCCTTTTACCAAAGTCTACAAAGAGTTTTTTTGGCGCGAACAGAATCAAAATTAAATTATAATCACCACTAGATAGATACGTACTACTGTATAATGAGAAACATATAAAGAACTTAGGTATTTAAAAAATTTTACCTAATGATTTTTGGTCTTTTATTCGACGAAAAAACTTTTTTTTTCCTAATTCAGATGCTAAAAACACTGCAAAATGATTATCTTGCACCGAACAAATATTTGATTACTAAGTTAATTAGATGTTGTAGGCGAAGCAAAATAGTAATGTCGTACAAAAGAAATAATTACGAAAAATAGAAAATCACCTTTTAGATATAGGCAAAGAATATTATCAATATTATATCGATTAAACTTTAAAAGCAAAGCTTACGAACAATATTCTGAAATATTATAACAAGATACATGTTAGTAAATGTACAAAGCTACAAGAATATTATAGCTTGGCACGTTAAATGTACCAGTATCATTATCACTGCTTGCAGGAATATTGCAGTCACGATTAAGGTTTTTAGTGAATTCTTGCACTTTATTGGTGATGTTTACATTGCTTGATGCGTTTCCCAATTAAACTTCGCAAAAAATTTTATTGTAAGACTCTTGTCAATGTCATTTTTTAAATGTTTAAAAGTTTCTATCGAAGAAACCACTTCCATACAATAAATAGGTGAAGAATTAAATATTTTTTCTATACAAATTAACATACAATCTATTTAACATATTTCTTCAATGCTAAAAGCTGTCGTGTTTCATTCTTTACAAGAGACTATATATCCTCATTTATTGCTAACAATAAATCTGCTGCATTTTTACTCTTATTTACCTCCTTATAAGATTTCGGTTCATCAGAATCAATAATATCCGCCACTAATAAAGCATATGCAATAAAACCAGTCTGAACAACATTGAAACTAACACAATCTGGATACATGTGTGGCTTTCTAATTTCCCTTCCGGTTCTCCTTTCTGTTATACTTTTTGAAACAGTCTGTTGCTCTGATACCAAATGTTGCGATTAAAAAATAAAGATAGAGTTGAAAAGAACAAACAAAAAGACATAGACTTAACGTGTTCGATTAGTGTGATTTACGTAACGGGCAGATAGAGAGTTTCTTATTAATTTGGTAGAAAAACAATATATCAAGTATACAAGTGATTTTGACCCAATCTAAACTTTAGGTCCTTAGTCCCTATTCGACCTGATCCCTCCACTTTCATCGTAGACCTTCAACATAAATTTCTTCAAGCTTCACAATTCGGGTGGCCTCAATAAAAATTACAAAAGCACATATAATTTCCAATTCGTAAGTAATTACGTTTATGGATCGTTTGTACCGTTAGATGTTCATTTAAAGAGATTCATGGTGTTTTTTGGGTCTGTAACCCCAAGACTAGAATTGAAATCTGTATAAATTATTAAAGGAATACTGTTTGATTTAATGAATTCCTTTAGTTTATTAACAAAAAGTGTCAACCTTGAAGTAAAAGGTGGCACATCCCACTCTAACATCATCGTCTTTACTGTCAAGGTGTAAGAGATTAAATTATATTATATATAAATAATATTCAAATGATTTGTTACTGTATTAAAAAATACAAGATTTTCTGTTAGCACAGGTATTAATGTATGTTTCATTTTTTTTTGTTGATTCATTAAAATAAAATAAAAGAGTTATTTACTATCAGCTTGTTGTCAAATAGTTATAATATTAATTATTGATGCCAAAAAAATTATACTATTAATTATTATCTTATTATTTTAAAAGTAGACTTATTAATGTTATTTCAATTCTAAAGCAAAAGGAAATCGAATAATTATAATAATAATTAAAAGTTCAGACTGACATTGAACTTCACCTAAATGTTAAAAGTCTATTTCCTATAACCTAAAAATTGGATTCGAATCGAAATTAAATTATGATCACCACTAGCTAGATACGTATTATCGGGTAATGAGAAACATATAAAGAACTTTAGTATTTATAAAAAAAAATTACCCAATGATTTTTGGTATTTTATTCGAACAAATAATCTTTTTTTTCCTTTTTCAGGTGCTAAAAGCATTGCAAAATAATTATCTTACACCTAACAAATATTTGATTAGAAAGTTAATTAGATGTTGTAGGTGCAACAAAATAAAACAATGTCGTAAAAAATTGATTATGAAAAATAGAAAATCACCTCTTATTAACAAAGAATATTATCAATATTATATTGATTAAGCTCTAAAAGCAAAGCTTATTTACGATATTCTTAAAGACTATAACAAGATACATGGCAGTAAAGATACAAATCTACAATAATATTATAGCTCAGCACGTTTGATCGTTGTCGCAACGTTCGGGTTCGGGAGGTCCGAAACCTACCGCTGAACGACTTTAAAACTACGAGAGTAGCCACTAATCTTTTTTAACCTAGGTGTGATTAGCCACCTATCAGATTATTAAGTTTAATATTAATATAAGCTTGGCGAAGGTAACACTAAACCTAATAAGCGGTCTTCTAACCAGAGTCTTAAAGGTTCGGGAGTCAGGTACGCGTGGGGAAGGATTAGCACCCCCGCAACGCCAGTCGAAAAGACGGCACTAACTAGACTAGAATTAACAGTGGGTTTCTATTATTGGTTGTCCCTATTCTTAAGTATCTTTATGCCATTGAACTCTTTTATTAATTTTTGAAATTAAGCAAATAAACAGGCAAAAATAGGTTTTGGATTTCGAAATAGGAATGTTGGGGACTTCCCCGTTTATTATTTGTTCTCTTTTTGGGCTCCTCATGATGAGGATTTTCTTTAAAACTTATCGTTAAAATGACTCTATTTGAAAAAATGAGGTTTGAATGTTTTGAAAAGACTTAAATTGAACACTTTGAAAACTTGATGGGAACTTTCCCAATTTGAAAAGACCTAAATTGAATACTTTGAAAACTTGGAATGAAATTCTTTTTTATTTTTTGAATTTTGACTTTTTTGGATTTTTGAAAACCTTTTTATTTAATTTTGAAAGACTCAATTTTTTTATCTTGGAAAACTAAAAGAGAACAATTTTCAAGCACAAACTCATTTTTTATTTTTGAAGAAAATGGTTTTATTCTGTTTCATTTTAAATTTTCCTTTTCCCCTTTTTTTTTGGATTTTCCTTAATAATTAATTGAAAATTACTAAATCTAACCCTAGATACATGAATGCACATGATGCTTGATTTCCGGTTAAAATGCAAATTATACCGAGTAATTATACGAGGAATACCGTCTAGGGACCCGCCACTCATACTGGCTAAAACCTCCATCCGGATATTCCAAGCCTTGGAAAGATAAATTAAGACCGACAAAGATTGTATAAGCCCCAATTAATCATTCCATTAACGGATCCATTTTAATTATTCCAAATGATGATAGTAAATGCAAAAAATACCTGAAATTTCAATTTTGATTGATTTACCAGGAGATTATCTGAGAGATATCATTTGGGCACCTTCCACTTGATTGGTAAGACCCCCAAATAAATGTCTCAAGCCTAGGAAATTCGGATTAAAATGGACAACATTGTCAACATTTCAACCTATTATTCCATCATCGGAGTCCATTTACTTTTCACAAATGAGCATGGCATATAATATTTTGCAACAATCTATTTAAAAGTAAACATGAATGCAAATGTTTAATCTAACTTAATTCCCTTTTTTTGAATTTTCCAATTTTATGACTTATTTAAATTAGAGCTAATATTAAGTTAATCTATGAAACTAGGCCTTATGAAAACTAGACTAGGACCCAACAAAGCTTTAAAAAAAAAGACCCAAGTTCACACATTAAGAGGCCCAACAGGCCCAACTAAATATGCATTATAACTAAGAATTAAATCTAAAACCAAAATAAATCTTAAAGCCCAAACATTAAAAGGCCCAAATTAGGTCTACCCAAACATGTATTTAATTTCTAAATTATCAAAACGTAAATTTAATTCCTAAATTTCTTAAAATAGCTTCTAACATTTCATTTTTAAATTCCAATTTATTTTACTTCATATCTAAACTATCTAAGCTAAAAACATTTCTTTCTAACTCCTAAATTTCTTTATCATTTTAATTCTATACTAAAAGACCAAGTTTTCACTTTCAACTAATTAGCAAAAACAAATAAATTCCTAAATTTATTTAGTTTAATCTTTAATTCCCTAAGCAAAATTAATTCTAACAAATGAAAGATAGTTACTAAATTATATATATTAAATTAAAACCTATTTATATTATAAAACTAACTAAACCCTAACTTACATTAAATTCAGATCCATTAAACTAAAACGTAAATGTCCAGGGACCTAGGTGAACACGGAAAAGACCTTACGTCTTTATGTGCACTCAAAAAAAATCGTGCTCCTTATTCATATTAAAATGTGACTTCAAGGACATAATTGATGTGTAATCAGAGACTAAATTGCATCTATTAATAAACCTAGACACTGAATGAACTAATTTACAATAACCTAATTGAACAACTAACCAACATTCCGCTTAACTACGTAATATATCATGAAACTAATGGATAGTATAAATACTAAAATTTCAACAGAAACATAACAAAACCTAAGCTTTACCTTCTCTCACCTTCTCTCTCCTCCGTCTGTTTCTCTCTCTGCAGCGCCCGGAAATCGTACCACCGCCGTCTCTGCCTTGGTCCACCGTGTCGGAGCTTCTACCGACGTCGGATGGTCACCAAAATTTGCAGAAGCACTCTCCTCGACCTCCTCGTTTCGGATCTGTAGTTAGTTTCACCGAAAGCTGCCTCGAAGTCCCTTGAACAAGCCAAACTGAACTGAAAAATCCACCCTCAGATCCGCCCAAATCAGCCGTTGGATGAAGCCGAAATTCAGATATGTGCTTCCTCTCTCCTTTTCCTCTCTATCTACCGTTGGGTTTTTGGATCTAACACCTCTAGCCTAATATTTTCTTTAAACCGAAACTAATTCTCTCTTTTTTTTTGTATTATTGCAGAAATATGAGACTTGGACAACAATGAGAAGTGGAAAGCAAAAGAAAAGGAGGCTCGGGTGGAAGGGGTAAATGTTTTCTCTTTTTGCTTTTTTTGGTTTTCTGTCTATGTTGTAAAAAATGGAAACTTGTTTGGTGTTTTATGACTTTGAACTTGTGAAAACTAAAGACTTTCAATGACTAAAGGCGAAAACGAAACTATCAAAAAAAAATTGGGTTTTCTTTTGTTGAACTAGAAATAAGAAAGTTTTCTGTAAAAAGATGAATTTGTTCAAGCTTGAACTCTGCTAGGTTTTTTCTTGGGAAATCTTAGCTGCTAGGGTTTATTCTTGGAAACTATGCCTCTGTATTTCTTTGGGATCTGTGTGTCTGGGAAAAGAAAATAAGAAGATTGAGACTACTCTTTTTGTTGCTGTAGTACTATGAAAAGGAAAATGAAGCTCTTTTTTTTGTGTGTTTTTTGATTACTCGAAAAAAATGGAAACTCTCATGGAAAGATAAAAAAACTAGGGTTTTTGTGTGTCTTTGGGATCTGTCTGCTAGGGTTTTTCTCCTTGGGAATTGTGCCTTCCCCCTATCTCTGTTAGAAACTGTAGCTTTTATACTATGATCTTTTTTGATCCTGTGGTTGAGAGCTAACCTTCATTTTGATCCTACGGCTTAAATTTGAGAGCACAATCCCTGTACTGAGTCTGAGCTAGCTTTAGATAGCTGAGGTGGCTAATTTGTGTGTGCACTGTACTAATCTGCTGCTGCTCTAGCTCTACCCATTTATTGCTTGCTCATCTTGGGTATGCCCCTTTTCCACATTGACTCTTCAGGTATCTTAATCTGTTGGTGATTATTTGGGGCTGCATTGTAGTTACGCTGCCTCTGTTTGCAGCGTATATTAATTGGAAACAAAATCTGGCTTTGTTGAAACTTGGTCGGCAAGTCCATATTAAATCCTCTGCTATTTATCCTTGCAACTTGTCATGATTCTGTTTTGTCTCCCTGATCATGGTCTAATCTAGCGAGGGAAGTGAAGTAATGATAAGAGGTCACATGTCTAACAAATTGTAATCAGCATTGTAATTGTAATTGTAATATACAATGAAACTAAATGAAGTCATTCCTCTTCTTTAAAAGCAAGGCTTTGGACTTTTGTTAGCTTAATAGTGACACAAATGGATTTGGATTGAGTTGCACCCAAACCAAAGGAAACAAGAGCCCATGATCTGAAATGAATCAAGTTTGCCACATAATGAAGTATACGGCCCATTTAAAATAAGAAAGTGAAAGCCCAAGTGAAATAAAGGAAGCAAAAGCTCAATGACCACCATATCCAATTTAAATGGACTTAGACCCTATTTGGACCTCAAAAGTTTGATTAATAAATTTGATCCAATCTAGCTAACCAAATTTAAGCCCAAACTCATCACTAAGTTTCACCTTGTATTTTAAAGAGAGTAATTTATTCTGAATCCTAAATTGGGTGTCTACAATCGCGTCGCCAGTAGATCACAAAATAAATCCCCACAAATCTTAACTAAATAGCTGTAAGTAGGGATCGAATCCACAGAGAGAGTGGTTAATCTCTTTACAAATTTATTGTATTAAGGATGAGAAATTAAAAGGTGAAATTTAGTAATCTAAATTATAACTAGCAACTGATTAAGATAAAATAAACTGTTAAGCAAAATAAAACAAGTAACCAACTATAGAAAATATACCTCCAATATAGAATTAATTTCTCTCTTGACAATAATTAAGATGGATCATCGACACACATCATGAATTTGATTAAATTGCTAATCAATTAAGCATCATAAATTATTCCAAATCAATATATACGAGAGGGGTAGCTCGCGCTGGAGCGTCGAGCATTTTGAAATTTGAATTGTTAAAAAGTTGGTTTTATATGAATTGTCTTAATTTTGGTGTAGTTTAGTGTTATTAAGGAGCAGGAATCGTTTGGTAATGTAAAGGAGTAGGAAAAGTTGAGTACCAAATTTTTAATGCAATATAAATTGATTGATGTGAGTTATGGTCTACAGTGAATAAATTTAAAGAGGAAGTCTTAGGATGAATTTGATTCTGTTAAAAATAAAAGTTGGTTCCATATGAGCTGTTGTAGTTTGATATTGGCAATAAGGAGCAGTTAACCTTAAATAGTAGTAGTATATTAAAGATAATAAGTTCAGTAATACTGACAAAAAAATTGGTATTTGTCAAAGCAAAAATTCATTATTTATTGTAAATTTATTTCAACATTTTCTAACAATGCAAAATAAACATTGTTAAAGCTATCCGTATTTATTCCAAATTGATAAACACATGTAGTTATATATAGCATAACTCACAGCTCAATGCTTTGAATTGATACAAAATGTGCTTTAAATATTTGTTTTTTCAGTGTTATACTGCACAATTTAGCGAAAACTATTGTTACAGAATTAAATAAACTGAAATATTTAAAACTGTAAAATAAACACATAAGGTGAAAGTCTTTCCCTTGTGGCTTTGCATTTTTTTTGTAACGTCTAAATCTGTAATGGAAATTGAAGAGCTTAAAATTTAGCTATGATGTCAGCATATTAAGGAGAATTCCTTACTACACCATAAGAAAGCTAACTCCAATTCTTAGACTTTAAAAAAGCCAAATTCTATCATTTTGTCCAATTTGGAAATAAAAAAATTCACTTCGATTTGTACTGCAATTCTTCACTCAACATAAAATGCAAATAGTCTAATAACAATAATCAAACTCCAATCACATACAATCCAACTTAAATAAAATGTATTTCAACTAAACAGTGAAAGCAGTAAATTTAAATTTTGTTTCTCTTTAAAAAAGTATGTTAATTAAAATCAAGAGAAAGAATTGTTATATTAAAGATAAGATGAGAATAGATGAATATTGAATAGTTAAAGGAATGAAACGTCCTGTTCTGTAATTAGATTTCAAGAATGAATTCTGGAAGACTTTATTATGAATTATTCTCAATGAACTAAAACGGTTTTCAAAAAATGGAATAACAACAATGAATATCTGAAGAGTTGATTTTATTTCGAGTTAATGATTTGGTTTTATAACTCTTTTAATTAAGTGTTAATTAATGGTTTGTAAAAAATTACTAAAACGGGGCGATAAGGTCTCACCAGATTAAAAGTTGGAAGGACTGTTAAGTAATTTCACGTTGCTACAAAAATAATATGTAGTATATATATCCTAAGACGTAGGTATCACTTTTTATTAGAATAAAATAGTCCTCTTAATATCTTAAACAACTTCACTTAAATAAAATTAACTCCACGACTTGCGGAATTAATTTTTATTGTTCTAGTTATAAAACAAGCATTAAGATCATACTTTTCCACATGCATTATAAACTATAACCAATCTCATGCAATTAAACTTACCTTGAGCAGAATTAACATAAGGTTTGATAATCTCATTGAACCTAGGATTCATAGCATCCAACTTTCACTTGATTCAACTCGACATTCGACTAAATTGAATATGACAATAGTATTCAATTATCAAGATTAGTTGGCCACCTAATCAATCAAACATGAAAACATAAGATGAAGCACATGGATAAGAAACATATTTAAGTAGAAAATCAAATTATTAATAACAAAAGTCTCCCTATAATAAAAGTAAAGAGATCAGTTAAATTCTACATTGGAAAAAATAAAGGATTAGGCACTCATGAATTGAGTGACTATCCAAATAACAAAGAAAAGGAATAGAAAACTTAGCAAGATAGGGTCTGGTCGGCAACTCCTAACGTCCCCCCCTTTGGTTCCAACCGTCTAACCTATTTTTAGAGAGAAAAGATGTTTATTTATACTAAAAACTTAGGGCAAACTTAATCTAGGATAAAATAGTCTTTTAGGCTCATTAAACTTTCTTTAATTGGGATGAATTTCGTCTTCCAGGTAAGTTGATTAGATGTCGTAGATGAAGTAAAAGAGTAATGTCTAACAAAAAAAATTTACGAAAAATGGAAAATCAGCTCTTGTAGACGAAGAATATTATCAATATTATATCGATTAAGTTCTAAAAGCAAAGCTTAACTAAGATATTCTAAAACACAATAGCAAGATATATGGCAGTAAAGATTCAAATCTGTAAGAATATTATAGCTGAAAACGTTAAATGTACCAGAATCATTAACACTGCTTTCAACACTATTGCAGCCACGATTAAGATCTTTAGTGCATTCTTACACTTTATTAGTGATGGTTACGTTTGCTAGATGCCTTTGGGGTTACGTTATTCTTGTAGTTTATTGACGAAGGTTACATTAACCTTCACAAAATATTTTATTTTAAGATGCTTGTCAATGTCACCCTTTAAATGTTTAAAAGTTTCTGTCGAATAAATCACGTCCCTCAAATTAATAGGTAATGAATCAAATGTTTTCTCTATATCAATTTACATCCTACCGATTTTAATTATTTCGCCAATGCTACAAGCTTCTCTGTTTCATTCTTTACAAGAGACTGCATATCCTTATTTATTGCAAATAACAAATATTTGCGTTTTCACTCTTAATTGCCTTCTTATAAGATTTCGATTTATCAGAATCAATAATATCCACCACTGATAAAGTATATGCAATAGAATTAGTCTGAAAAACATTAAAACTAACACAATCCGCATACGTGTGTGGCTTTCTGATTTCCCTCCGGGTTCTATTTTTCTGATATAATTTTTGAATCAATCTACTGCTCTGATACTAATTTTTGAAAAATACTTTATTAGCATAGATATTAATGTAGGTTTTTTTGTTGATTCATTAAAATAAAATAAAAGAATTATTTACTTGTCAAATAATTATAATATTAACTACTGATTCCAAAAAAATTATACTATTAATTATTATCTTATTATTTTAAAAGTAGATTTATTAATGTTATTTTTAAGTGTAAAAAAAAAAAGAATCTAGTGTCTTACTATACATGCAAAATATATATTTAAAACAATTAATAGTTCGGACTTACATTGAAGTTAACCTAAATGTTAAATTTCTATTTCCTCTAACCTAAAAATTGGATTCGAACCAAAATTAATTATGACGACCACTAGATAGATACGTATTACTGTATAATAAGATACATATAAAGAACTTTAGTATTTATAAATAAAAATTTTACCCAATGATTTGGTCTTTTGTTCGAACAAAAAACCTTTTTCTTCATGATTCAAGTGCCAAAAACACTGCAAAATGATTATTTTGCACCTAACAAATACTTGATAACAAAGTTAATTAGATGTCGTAGGTGAAGTAAAAGAGCAAAGTCGTAAAAAATTATAACTACAAAAAATAGAAAATCACTTATTGTAGACAAAAAATATTATCAATATTATATCGATTAAACTCTAAAAGCGAAGCTTATCTATGATATTTTCTAATACTATAGCAAGATGCTTGGTAATAAAGATACAAATATGCAAGAATATTATATCTCAGCATGTTAAATGTACCAGGATCATTACCACAACTTCCAAGATTATTGCAGTCAAAATTAAGGTTTTTAATGAATTCTTGCACTTAACATTCACAAAACATTTTATTTTAAGACGCTTGTCAATGTCGCCCTTTAAATATTTATAAAAGTTTCTGTCGAAGAAACCACATCACTCCAATTAATAGTTGATGAATCAGATGTTTTCTCTATACCTATTTATATCGTATCGATTTAACTAATTTTTCCAATGCTATAATCTTTCATGCTTCATTTTTTACAAGAGACTGCATCTCCTTATTAATTGCTAACAAACAATTTCATGCGTTTTCACTCTTAATTAACTACATATAAGTTTTCGGTTAATTAGAATAAATAATGTCCGCCACTGACAAAACATATGCAATATAATCAATTTCAACAAAATTAAAACTAACACCGCATATATGTGTGGCTTTCTGAATACTTAATCCCTTTTATAAATTTAAGATACTTAATCCCTATCTGACCTGATCCCTCTACCTTCATTACAGCCCTTTTAGGAAAAACCCACGAATTTTATTAAGCTTTACAATTTGAGTCAGATCAACAACATTTCTAAAGGCACACATAACTTTTAAACCGTAAGTAGTTACGTTTATGGATTGTTTGAACCGTCAGAAATCTATTCGGAGAGTTTCGTAACGTTTAGATTTTTGGGCCTTTAACCTTAAGATAAAAATTGTAATCTGCATAAATTATTAGAGGAAAAGTATTTGATTTGATGAATTGCTTTAGTTTCCTAACAAGAGTGTCAACCTTAAAGTTGGAGGAATGAAAAAATTTTGTTAAATTTCTATATCTTTCTATGAAATATATGAAATATTAAAAAAAAAAAAAAGAAGTACAAAACCTGAAATACTCTTTCAAATCTTGCATCTTCAGCTGCAATTAAATATGTATTTTCCTATAAAAGTCATGACTTGGTAATGTTGTCCGAATACGATAATATAAAGTCAATAAAATCAAAATAAACATAATATAATACCACTGTAATTCGTGAATGATTCTTTAAATCCCATAATACAAGAAATAGGGTGATGTTATCCTACAAAGCAAAAAGCAAAATAACAAAATTAGAAAGCGGAGATGATACAATGTATGAGCACGATCTAAAATTAGTAATACATTTACCAATAATTCACTGAATTGTTCTTTTTTCCCGTGGTTCTGCATTTATACCACTACTTCTTCCATATAATTGGTCTGCCAGAAGTTATTAATCATAAGTCATAGTTACATTGTATGAAATAATATGGTAGAAGGCGGCACATACCACTATTTACCTCCTCGCCTTTACTGTCAAGCTGTAAGAGATTAAATTATATTATATATAAAATTAATATTCAAATAATTTGTTACTGTATTCAAAAATACAAGATTTTCTGTTAGCATAGGTATTAATGTATGTTTTTTTTGATTATTCATGAAAATAAAATAAAAGAATTATTTACTATCAGTTCACTGTCAAATAATTAAATAATTATAATATTAATTAGCAATACAAGAAAAGAATGTACCATTAATTATTATCTTATTAATGTTATTTCAAGTGTAAAACAAAAAGAATTCCAATATCTTACTATACATGCCAATCATATATTTAAAATAATTAAAAGTTTGGACTGACATTGAAGTAAACCTAAATGTTAAATTTCTATTTTCTGTAACCTAAAAATTGGATTCGAACCGAAATTAATTATGATCACCACTAGCTAGATACGTACTATTGTATAATGAGAAACATATAAAGAACTTTAGTTTTTATAAATAAAAATTTTACCCAATGATTTTTGATCTTTTATTCGACCAAAGAACCTTTTTTCCCTAATTCAAGTGCTAAAACAATGCAAAATTATTTTCTTGCACCTAACAAATATTTGATAACTAAGGTAATTAGATGTCGTAGGTGAAGCAAAAGAGCAATGTCGTAAAAAAAATATAATTATGAATAATAGAAAGTCACCTCTTGTAAACAAAGAATATTATCAATATTATATCGATTAAGCTATAAAAGCAAAGCTTACCTGTGATATTCTTAAACACTATAGCAAGATCCATAGCAATGAAGATACAAATCTGCAAGAATTTTATAGCTCAGCCCGTTAAATGTATTAGCATCATTACCACAGCTTCCAAGACTATTGCAGTTAAGATTTAGGTAATTAATGCTTTCTTGCACTTTATTGTTGATGGTTACGTTTGCTAGATGTATTTCCCGTTTAACCTTCATAAAACATTTTATTTTAAGACGCTTATCAATGACACTCTTTAAATATTTAAAAGTTTTTGTCTTAAGAAACCATGTTCCTCTAATCAATAGGTGACAAATCAGATATTTTTTCTTCACCCATTTACATCCTACTGGTTTCACTAATTTCTCCAATGCTACAAGCTTGCATGTTTCATTTATTACAAGAGACTTGTCGCAACGTGCAGGTCCGGGGTACCGAACCCTACCGTTTAACGACTTAAAGGGGAAACTACTGAAATCCTATTGGAGTCGCCACTAATCTTTTTTAACCTAGGTGTGATTAGCCACCTATCAGATTATTAAGTCTAATGTTAACCTAAGCTTGCCGAAGGTAACACTAAACCTAATAAACGGTCTTCTAACCAGAGTCTGAGGTTCGAGAGTCGGGTATGCGAGAGGAAGGATGTGAAGCCTAAACTAGTATTTTCCTAACTTAGAATTTTTATTAAAGGATTTAGATTGGGTGTGGTGGAATATCAAATTGAATGAAATTTAGAAGTTTGAGCTAAATTGAAGGAAATGGAATTTATAGGGACAATAATGCAATTTTGCCATTTGATATAAATGAAGCCTATTTCTTCTCTTTTCTTTTTCTTTCCCGTGAAATGTTACTTCAATTCTTCCTCTCTCTAACCGATAGCAACCCTCTCTCTCTCTCACAAATCTTTCACTCAAATTCCCCTCAAAGTTAACATGCAAGCTTCCAAACACTTTCTTTTGATGTAAATACAATGGGATTTCATGGAGATTATGATGGGTTTTTAGTTGAGGTAAGGAGAAGTTCAATCCCTTAAGAAATTTCATATTTTGGAGTTGTTTTTATGAAGATTTTAATTTGTTTTTATGAAGATTTTAATTTAGTATGTGTTTGGGAGGTTGAAGCAAAAGAGCACTTGGAGAAGTAAGGAGTTAATAGTTTGGATTTTTGATAAGTTAAAGCTTTATGAAATTGATGATGAACCTTATGTTGTTGATGTTATTTGATGATTTGAAGTTTAGTTCATATTGTGTTTGTAATTAGACTTGTTTGGAAGTGATTTGGAGTTAAGAAATGGGAAAGTATGTTGAAATTTGGCGTAAAAATGTAAAAAGGGGGATGTTGGCTTGGCTGGAATCTGGGTTTCCCAGATTCCGGTAGCCATTCCGGTGGCCGGCGAGTTTTCCGGTCATCCAAAAAAAAAAAAAAAGAAGAAGAAAAGAGAGAAAATTGGGCTGGCAGCCAGGCTTGCAAGGCCCAAAGAAAATTAAAGAAAAAAAATGAAAAATGAACCCTAGGCCCAAGCCCAAATTGGAAAAAAAAAAGAAAGGAAAAAGGAAATAAGAAAATAAATTGAGAAATTTGAAAATAAAATTTGGGTTAAATAAATGGAGAGATGATATTACTATTTTACCCTTGGACGGGTAAAATTACTACATCGTTATTAGGATGTAAATTTACGAAATTACCCTTAGATGGACAAATTGACAAATTCGAGCATACCGGTTGAGTTAATAAGTTTGAATTGTTCTTGTACTACTCCTTAGTGTTTGTATGAGTAGAAATTACCGTTTTATCCTTGAGTGGATAAATTATCATATTACCCTTGATTGTTCTAAATGACGATTTTGCGCCTTGGTCATCAAGTTACGAAATTACTCCTAAAGGATAGAAATGGTAGAATTCGAATATGTTGCTTACATCAATGAATTCGTATATACGTTGTGGGACCTTTACTAAGCGCAAATGACCATTTTACTCTGGAATGAGTAAAATTACAATTTTTCCCCTAGAAATGATTGGCTTATCTAATCATATTAATTGGACATGTAAGGTTAAAGGATTATCGTATCAGCCTTCAGATATTAAAATTACGTATTTGCCCCTGTAAGTGAAAATTACAATTTTACCCCTAAAGGCTAGAAATGATTAAATGAACCCTAGAAAGCGTATTATGAATCCGAATCTCAACCTA
The DNA here is from genome assembly GCA_001974805.1 of Corchorus capsularis. Taxonomy (NCBI): domain Eukaryota; kingdom Viridiplantae; phylum Streptophyta; class Magnoliopsida; order Malvales; family Malvaceae; genus Corchorus; species Corchorus capsularis. The sequence continues at coordinate 25,016 of AWWV01011314.1, forward strand.
CAACACTGAAAGACTTATGTAAACATGCTATATCGTTTAAGTGAAATCACGGGGTCTGGGTAATATCTTTCCTCTGATTTTATTCTATTTTATCTGACTGATATGTTTTATTATCCCTGTTTTGATTGATTGTATTGGTTTTACTCTGGTTTATGACTTCGATATATGATTTTGATTTTAATGGTTTTATTGTGTTTGGTGCACTTCTCAATCAGACGGTCGAAGCACTGATCAAGACACCAGTTAGGCTCACTGTGGATTCACTTTGGGGGTGTACGAGTCCCCTGAACTGTGGGTGGGCTGTACTCAACGAAGAACCCGTTGAGGGACTTATTTTGATTACTGTTTTTGATAAATTGTTTTTATAAATGATTTTTATTAAAATATTTTGGGTGCATTAGCTACCATTGAAAATGGTTTTGAAATGGTTGTAAGCATACGAGGACTCGAGGGTTGGACGCAGCCCAGTGAGTACGTATGGCTGATTTTGGTGGAGTACTAGCTAGTAGATTGTTGTTTGGCGGACCATGATTGTGATGGATCCACATGGCCGTCGGCTCCAGACCCGACACGCAAGTTAGCCGTTGGCGTGTGCATGGGAGAGCCAAACTGGGTGTGTTGCGGCCACCACGCAATGCCGGGCTCAGGCCAACATCAGGGGGACGGGTAAGAGATTTTAAGACATATGATATGACAGATTTGCCCCTGACGGTTCCGGAGGTTGACTCAGGCCAAGGTCACTTCGGATATGTTTTGATGGCAGACCTGGTTTTAGATTGAGAACTGGATTTAGAAACATGGTTTCGTTATCACCGATTGTTTTATTTAAAATTGTTTATGAACTGTTTTGGTTGTGAGTGCACCCCACCCTCTTCTGGTTCTCTTTTGAGGGTGGCTCACTCACTGGGTACATTCGTGTACTCACCCCTTCAAATTCTTGTTGTGTTTTTAGGGTAGTTAGGACTCTACGTTCCCTATGGCGGTCGAGTCGGTGGCATAGGATGTATTCACTGCTTTTAGAGGTACTTCCCATTACATGACGGGTCCCACTGGCATTGTCTTTGTTTATTGTCATTCCTCGTATCTTGTTTCTTATTTACTAACTCACTATTTGAATATGATTTGGTTTTCGATTTAAAAGATTTTTATTATCTCGGTTTTTTACGATTCTGCTTTTACTCTGATTTATAAACTCGGGTATTTCAAATTTATTCTATGTTCTCATTTTTATTGTTTTTAATATGATATTGACGCTTCGTGTTGCTTCGGAGTGCATGACTGGCCGACACGTGTTTCGAGGTAACATGGCGGTTGTCCGTGCTCGACTTCCAGGTCGGGGCGTGACAAAGGATTTGCACCCTCATGACGCCCGTCAAAAGACGACACTAACTAGTCTAGACTTAACTGTGGGTTTCTATTATTGGTTGTCTCTATTCTTAAGTATTTTCATGCATTTAAGAAATTTTATTAATCTTTGAATTTAAGCAAATAAACAAGCAAAAATAGGTTTTGGGTTTTTGAAATAGGAATGTTGGAACTTTCCCGTTTACTATTTGTTCTCTTTTTGGGTTCCTCATTAGAGGATTTTCTTTAAAACTTACCATTAAAACGACTCTATTTGAAAAATGTTGTGGAGGTGAACTTTCCCACTTTGAAAACTAAAAAAATAACAACAGGTTATCATTTAGAAAACTAAAACATAAACTACCTCACCGCCTGTCCTCGCCGAAAATCCTCCCAGTGGTGGCGTCGCTGCCTAATCCTTCGCCGGAGATGTGTTTGCGGCTGCAAATTTTCAGATCGGCTTGCCTCGTCGCCCTCTTCACATATCTGGTGTCGATCCCGCCAACAACCGCCGTCAAACACCTCGAACAGCCCTTACCGAACCGAGTCTTCAAAGATTCTGATCTCAAAATCTGGTCACCGGAGTGAGCCGATTCTGAGATAAGTTTCTCCTCTATCTTTTATCTACTTACACACTAAACTAATCACTCAAACTGAGGAGCCTTTAGATCTTACGAATTCTAAACCCCTTTGACATGGTTTCTGCAGGAAGAATGAACGGAGATGGCGTTTTGGGAAAGGAAATGAGAATATCGAAACAAAAAGGGCTTGGGAAAATGGTAAAAGATTTCTGTTTTTTGCGTTTTTTTGTTTATTTTTTTGACAACTTTGAACTGGTAGTAAAACGAAGAAGACTCCTAAGGAAACTAAGGATTTTTTCTTTGTTAATGGAAGGAAGAAAACGAAAAGAAAAGCTACTGCAAGAAGAATCTGAAAAGAAAGAATTTTTTGAGATTTTCTGGTGTCTTAAAACTAAAAGAAAAGGCTAAAAACTCAAACCGTAGACTTCCTCTTTTTGTTGTTGAAGATGAACTCGAAAAAAAAAATTCTGGCTGCTAGGATTTTTCTGTATTTTTTTTGGGATCTGTCCGCTAGAGTTTTTCTCTTGGAAAACTGTGCCCTCTAAGGTTTAAGTCACCTTATATACTGGTTAGATTTTTTATTTCAACGGTTGGGATTAACAGGATGCTCTTGATTCAATGGTTTGGATCTTTTGTTTCAAGTGTCCTTGTTGATTTCTCATTGGCTCTCTTGACTGCTGAAGTGACTATTTTTGCATGTATTTGATTGGTTGAAGTCATTTTATGCTCTGTATGAAGGTGCATTTGTAGTATATGGGCCTGATTTTGCTGATGATGCCATATGTTCTTTGTAGCAGATCTAATGTTTGTCACCTACATGTACTCTACTTGATGTTGTGCTCACGTTAACTGCTGGCTTAGTCTCTTTATGCTGACATGGAATTTTGCTTCTTCTTGATTGGCCTTGTGCTTGTGTCTATCCTGTGATCAAGTGTGCTTTAAGTGACATGGATTTTAAGCACTGTGCTGGCCACTTCTGATTGGTTCTATGAGTGTAGTTTCTTCATGGAAAACATGTGCCTTAGTGTCACTTTTCTGCTATGTGCTCACCCATTGTCTTAGTGTATGCTTATCTATATCATGCTCTGTACTTGATGATCCTCACACTTTGAATGGATGGTAATTTAATATGTGGGTTGTAGTCTTGAGAGCACACTAATTCTAACATTTTTGGCTGTCATGGAACTTTTGCTTAGAGACAAATCTCGTTGTACTGCAGTCTTGGTCTCCAAGGCTTGATTAAATATTTATTGATCTTCATTTCTTTGTCTGCTTGTGATTTACTACTGCGTACCATATAACCTGCCCTCCCCTGGAATTGCGTTCTGAATTTGCTCTATTGTCTCTACCTTGCAAGCTGCTAAGAGAGACAGACATCAAGTCTTGTGGCGTGGGGAAGAAATGTGAATGGTTCACATGGTCCAAATAAACTGTAATCAACAACATTATAATTGTAATGTATAATGAAATTGAAAGTAAATGAAATTACTCTCCTCCTTTAAGAGCATGTCTTTGGACTTTTGTGAACTTAAAATTAGCCCGAATGGATTTTAGATCGTTACCCAAGCAAAAGGAAACGAGAGCCCAAGATCTAACATGAATCAAGTTTGCCACATAATGAAGGATATAGTTCATTTAATAGACAAAGTGAAAACCCAAGTGAAGCAAAGGCCCAATAACCACCATATCCAAATAAAATGGACTTAGACCCAATGAGGAAAGAAAGATTAAATTTGGGCCTCAAAAGTTTGATTAATAAATTTGATCCAATCCTGACTAACGAAATTTCAACCCAAACTCATCACGAAATTTCACCTAATAATTTATTCCAAATCCTAAATTGGGTGTCTACAGCTACCCCTCTTTGCGAACTCTCTAATTATAGGAAAGTGAACTTTTAGACAGTTAGAGAGATCGCAAAGACGTAGACACCCGCTTTATTGCCTAAACCCCTCACTTCTCTCTACTCTCGTTTTCATTTTCATTCCTTTTTTTTAATGACTATTCAAGATCAATTTTATTCGAAACTAGAAAATAAAATGAAACCTATTTTAAGGTCACCTTCTTGCAAATTCGCATGGAAACGAGAAAAAACCAACTTTGGTCAAAGAGATTGCAAACTCGCGTGGAAGCGAGAAAAGACCAACTTTGGTCACTAAATTGCAGATTCCCATGGAAGCAAGAGAAGACCAACTTTGGTCACTAGATTAAAGGCTCGCATGGAAGCGAGAAAAAGACCAACTTTGGTCACTAAATTGTAGACTAGCGTGGAAGCGAGAAAAGACCAACTTTGGTCACTAGATTGTAGAATCACGTGGAAGCGAGAAAAGACCAACTTTGGTCACTAAATTGCAGACTCACATGGAAGTGAGGAAATACCAACTTTGGCACTCACATGGAAGTGAGGAAATACCAACTTTGGCCACTAAATTGCAGACTCACGTGGAAGTGAGGAAAGACCAACTTTGGCCACCAAATTGTAGAATCGCGTGGAAGCGAGGAAAGACCAACTTTGGTCACTAAATTGCAGAATCGCGTGGAAGCGAGGAAAGACCAACTTTGGTCACTAAATTGCAGACTCATGTGGAAGTGAGAAAAGGCCAACTTTGGCCACTACAACGTAGACTCGCATGGAAGTGAGAATAGATTACCTGGATTGAAACTTAACTCATGGAAATAAGCTTAATTTGAACTTACTTGGAAGTAAGGCTTGACTCATATGGAAACAAGTTCAGTTTTGGAAAACTTCATTTAACTTGGCTTATGGAAAAGCCCTCTGATGATTGGATGGAACCAATGATTAAACTGACTCGTATGGAAACGAGTTTGACTTGTGGAAAAGCCCCTGAATGCTTGGATGGAACCAAAGCTTGAACTGACTCGTACGGAAACGAGTTTGGCTTGTGGAAAAGCCCCCTGAATGCTTGGATGGAACTAAAGCTTGAACTGACTTGTATAGAAACAAGTTTGGCTTGTGGAAAAGCCCCTGGAATGCTTGGATTGAACCAAGACTTAAACTGACTTGTATGGAAACGAGTTTGACTTATGGAAAAGTCAAAGCATTCGGATGGAACCGGAACCGAAGCAAAATCTTTGAAAATTGAGTCTGAATCACATGGAAGTGATTTTGAAAAAGAATACCTTTGGAAAATAATTCTGAATTTGATGTTGTAACTGAAAACTTCTTGATTGATGTTCTGAATCTTTGCCCTCTTGACTTTGCTTCCTTGCAACCTTGATTTGACCTTGGATTTGCTTTCTTGTTCATGTTGATGTCTTCATCTTTGCCCCATATCTGACTTGAATAATATGCTTCAAAAGATTCTTTTGTTGATCTCACTACTCCCTGTATCCATTCTCTTGTTACTCTATAACAAAATTTGACCAATAATTAGAATTCAAATAAGTACGAATCATGTGATTGGAACTCTTTGAAACATGTCATGAATTCATAAACATTGCCCCTATATGACCCTTATGAAATATATGCCCCAAACCATTCAGGTTAGAAAACTCATCCACTCTGAAATCTTTGTTAAATTTGAACTTTGAAGAGAATTGGTGATCACCACTAAAATGCCCTTTGAAAAGCAAATTTTGGTATTGGACTCACAAACAGAAAGCAAACTTATTTTGAAAAGCGAATTTTGATCATGGACTCACAAATGGAATGCAATCTTATTTTCAAAAGCAAATTTTGATCTTGGACTCACAAATGGAATGCAATCTTATTATAAAACTTCCTGTTTTGAAATCTTTTTCTGAGACATGATTTGAGTCGACACTTTATGAAAGGTCTGAGGTTTGAGAATTGTCAAAGAGAGATATGACTTCAAAGAATTGGGTTCCTTTGCGGCTGAAGCGTTTAATGCCTGAAAGTAACTCATTGCTCACTAATATGAAGGAGGTCATCTTCCATTTCCTTGTCACAACTGTGGGTGGCTTCTTGATTTCCCCTTGTTGCTCTAGACTGCCCTTTCGGGTTTTCACCCTAGAGCCTCTTTTCTTCTTTTCTCTTTTTACATGCACTTGAAAGAACTCCAAATTCACCCGAAAAATCTTTTTAAAAATTTTGACACAAAACATTTTGCAAAAAGGGACTGTTATTTTTGTTGGGGAAAAATCTCCTCTCGAATGTCCTCACTTGATCAAAGATGGACTTTTATTAGGCATGTAATGTAGGCTAGGGTTATGGGTTGCCAAAGAAAGGATATAAAGGCTCAAAATATATTTGAGGGTATTTGAATCAAGGATCATTTTTGTCATGTGAAGGATCTTATCATACCAATTGTCCTTTGCTCCATCTTATACCTTCATTTTTTCGACTTTCAATTTTCACTTTCACTTTTTTTTTTTTGGCATCTTTATTGACTTTTGATTTAAATTTCTTGATGGAGTGGACTCAATGCCTCTTTGTGAAATCTTCTCATTACTATCGGGATGCCCTATTCAATATTGAGTGTAAACCTTTTCTTTCAAGGCTAATCCTTCTTCACCTTTACCCCACAGTGTGGAGGGTGATCCTTGATTAGGGTTCACTGAAAAGAAATTAATTAGGCTCAAAGGGGACAACAACGGATATTTTACTACAAGCGAATGAATAAGAAAGAAAGTCATTTATCATTTCAAGATTGGACATCTTCATTGAATAGCATTCCTCGGAAAACGAGTTTGAAATCATTTTTGGAAAACCATTTTATCAAAACCTTTTGAAAACCATTATTGGACTCCTCTGGGTATTCCAAGTGCTTTTTTTCTTCCTTTTTTTTTTCTTTTTTTCTTTTCTTTTTTTTTCTTTTTTCCTTTTTTTTTTATTTTCATTCATTTTATTTTTTGCAATTGCGACAGAAACTTGCGCCACTCTTTATTGAAATGACCCTCCTAATGATACATCTGAGCAAATTGATTTGAACTCTTTAAGTTGTGCATCGTTTCTCCTGATCGAAAGATAAGTTTGAGACATTGAAGATTAACTTGGATGATTTAAGGGACATTTGAGAAAATTGAAATCCGGTCACTTTGTCCTCAAAGCATTATAATGATATCAATAGTGTGACCAAATTGCCCCATTAGAGGAAAACAAGACTTTGATGTTGAGTTCCAAGAGAGTGGGTTTAATCTGGATTTGAAGGAATTTGGAGCTGGGGAGCAGTGTTGATGCCAATTAAATTGTCTCATTAAAACTTTTGAAAATATGGATTTTAGTCCCCTCGAAACCATTGCTTTGATTGAAACTAATTTTGAAACATGTTTTGATTAAAACGCATCATTCCTTTGCTCACAGTCTAGATAAAAGTTACCGATCCTTCCACAAACATGCTTGGGTCAGTTTTAGTGGTAAACACCAATCCACTTCAAAACCTCTTTTAATTAATCGAACATATGATCACTTATCCGAAAGAAACCTTCCTTTTTATTCCTTTACTATGATTATTATTATTTAATGCAAATTCATGCAAAATTTACAAGAGTTCTTGTATATTTTGAGGTAAATGGAAAAGTAAGGAAAATGCCCCTGTTTGGCACCCATTTACAAGATTGCAGATCTTCCAAAGTAAAATAACTTATCGTGAGCGCTGTCTATAGCATAAACATCTGTGAAATTGAAAATAGTTTGAGAAATGCAATGAATGATGCGACAATGTTCTGAACCATGAAATGCGTTTACTTTATTACAATAAGTGAAGTGAAACAAAAGCCCATGTAACTATCCTAATGCTCTTGGGCAGAAACACCAGGGATCTTAGTCTATTACTCCTCTGTTGCCCCAAATATTCAGATATCCAACCCTGCTAACTATGCTCCAAATTATTAGAAACTCAATCACCCTGCCTTGATCAACGCTTGCACTCTCTTCTTCAAACTGGTACAATTCTCTGTGGAATGACCTTGAACATTCATATGATACTCACATTGCACATTGGGATCAAACCACATGGGATAAGGAGGTTGCATAGGTTCCACATATACCGGTTCCACAAGACCCTTCTGGATGAGCTGATGAAGCAATTCTGTATAAGTCATGGGAATTTGGCCAAACTTGAGTTTCTCCTGATGACACATGTACCCCTTCTGTTGGTCCTTTGGAATGGTTGGTTCAGAACCAAGTGAAGATGATGACCTTTTCTTTGATGCTCGAGGGTAGTCGTGAAATTGAAAGCTTGGTTGAGAATCCGACTGGTATGGGTAAGGAGCATGGTCCACATATGAGTTTGTTGGTGGAAGTGGTGGATTAGGGTAGTGAGGAGGGTGTGGGTAATATGGGTCATATGGCCCTGGGTAATCAAACTGCTGCTCTATTTGTGCTTCAGCATCGCTCTGCTCACTAGTTTGATCCTCTTTTAGTTCTGACTTCTTTCCACTTTTAATCCTTCCTAACTTGAAATTGGCGTCTAATAACTCACCTACTTTTATCAACTTGGAGAAAGGTTCTGTCACAGGTGTAGACACCGTAATTTCGCTTGTATCCTTTTAATAAAATTGAGTTGTTCTTTAATAGGCATTTGTGAACCTAGGGTGGCATTTTGCTCATTTTTAGTCCTCTTTTAGTTCGGGATAGCTATCTCATTTTTAGGCATCGTGATAAAATAGTAAACATCTTCTGAGATTAAGTCCAACTTGATTGCATTAGAAAAACCAAAAAATATTTTAGTTTTGTTGCATTCGTGCCTTTTTCAATTTTTGCGGATTTCATGGCTTCACATAGTAATTTTGCATTCTTTGCATTTCATCTTATAGCTTAAACTCAATCTTGTTAGTTCAAATTTAATTTGGTTAGGCATTGCATAGGATCTGGGATGGCCTTGGATGGAAAAGAAGAGTACAAAAAAATGGAAAAATCGCATTTTGGCAAAGCATTTTCATTTTTGCACGTTAGAATTAAGGCATTTGCATCTTCATCTAGTATTATAATAAGGCATGTTAGAATTAATGCAATTACATTACACACTTTCTTTATTTTCATGCATATTACATCGTTTTTGTAGCAAAAAAAAAATGCATATTACATCATTTAAGTACATCAATACTTTAACATAAATAAAGGGCAATGAGTTAAATATCTTTGCTACATTGAAAGGTGGAAGAACAAAGCATTTAATTTACAATACTGACTCAAGATGTTATCCCCATTGTCATTACATCATCCAAAATAGCTTACATGGGCTTTTCCTAAAAATAAAGCAAAAAAACGTTAAGCAAGACAGCCCAAGCAAATTGCCAACAGCGCAGTCCCGGAAAAGTACAAATTTGATTACTTTGGAAAGCTCCAATGGAAAAACTTTGTGAACGAAACTCGTAAAGGATTCTTGGGGCTTCATTTTGAGCACAAGAACGATAGGATTCGGGTTTAGGATGAATGAGATATGGGCCCCGCAATACAGCCCTTCAAAATCGCAAAAATTCTTGACAGAAAATTGCAGTCCGGGGAGATTGAAAAATTGATCCCTAAAACGACTTCATTTGAAAAAATGGTCTTCATGGGACTTGAAGAGCACTCTTTGGGGCTTCCATAGCCTGCAAAAACAGAGCAATCAGAGCTGAATTGAAAAAGTTATGAATTTTTAAAGACAGCAGCAAATAAGGACATTATTGCAGCAAGCATTTCAAGGGACAGGGCTTAATAGCATATTTACCAGTGGTCATTCCAGCAGCCGAATCAGAGCACAAACAGCAAGGCTCATCTCCAAGAAGCAGATTGGCCAAAAGGAAGCATGAAACGCAACCACAAAGCATATAGAATGCATAACATAACCATGGCAATATAGTTAGGATCATAGGCATTTTATCACTGCATTTTTAGCAAACATTTCACTACCTTTATCATACCAACAAGTTCAATTATGCAATTGCATACATCCAACATTTGCATTTAGGATACATGCATTGAATTCATAGGCATAAAAAACAAAAGCGGAGTGAGGCCAGTTCAATTCCAGCCTCAAAACAAAGTATCTATAGCACACATGATATAGTCTTTGCAGTGTTAATACATGGTGGAATAGAGAATTTCATAGCAGCCATTGTACTCGCATTTCACATGTCAGCAAGTGTTTGGCAATTTAATCAAGCATTTTACATTTTAATAAGCATGCTTCATTTACATATGCATTTAAGAGAGGGTCAAAACGCTACATTATAGTGTTTCCTTTTGACAGAATATTACAAGCAGTTTGTCAGCATTTAGGAAAAACAGTTCATGCATCATCATATCAACATTCATTTTTATACAAATCAGAGGATGTCAAGAAATGGAAGAGGCAAAACAGTGTGGACAACTAACAATTCATCAAGCCTAAGAGGCCGAATTGAGCAGAGGAATTTCAAGTCAGAAGCAGACAGAATAATCAACATATTGTAGTTTAGTATTCCAACTCAAAACGAAAAGAGGGAGAAAGGAATACCCTGATGTTTACCTCACCCTGCCAGCTCACTCATCCCGCCAGCTCATGCCACCTGCAGAAGCAAACAAGAAAGTGAATGAGTCATCAAAAATGTTGAAACCTCGGAACGAAATATCTCCGCTTGTGAAACAAGTGAAATTGAAAAGTCCAAAAAAGGAAAGTGGGAGGAAGGCAGTAGATTGGGTGACTCACCCCTTAACAACTCAGCAAGAGACGCTCCATCCTCATCCTTTGGCATCAAACAGATAAGGGAATCGTACCTCTTATCAAGAATTCAAGGAGCCTATAAATTAGGTCGTCATCCTCAAAGAGAAAGGGGGGAGATAAGGAGGAGTGAGAAAACGCTGCCAAACTTTCGAATCAGTGTTCATACATCAAATTTGGGGCTTTCGGGTTTTAACGGACATTCTTGAAAATTAAAACCATGGAGAGTTAAGAAATAAGAAGAGAAAGAGAGTGTAAAAGCCAGAGTGTAATCTGACGGGTAGTCTTTCAGATCGAAAAGCTTCCCTTTGCTTTCGGGTCTTGAAGATTTGGAAAGATTTGTTGGGTTTTCGGGGTAAAGAAGTTCAGATCTGGAACCAGGAGGGCGAGTAGGAGCTAAGGGTGAGGTTTCGAGGCTATTTACGGTTGAATAGTGCTCCGGCGCGGTGGAAAGGATTTCCGGCAGCGGTGCTTCATGGCAGTTGAAGTTGCAGATGGAGGAAAGTTTGAAGAAGAAGAAGATTAATTCGATTTATATAGTCCGTACAAGCCAAACTTACAAACGACGCCGTTTCTGGTCCAAGTTCCTGGAAGAATCAACAAAATCAGGTATAACTTCAACCTTGCTTCAATTTAGCCCTCATGCAGTGCATTTAATTCATAGTTAACGCAATTGGGTCTTCGGTTTTCCTTTTAGTCAACAATTTAGTAGTTTTTTTTGGCCAACAAAAAAAATGGTCTCTTGGTGGGCGTCATCGACCCTAGGGGCTCTAAGTCCCCCACTCCCTCTTAAACCCCGGTGATTCCATGGCGAGGGGCACACCTATGGGCAGTAGTGGGGCGTGCCAAGAGTGGATCATAAGACAAGGTGGAAACAAGTAGGAGTCTATGTGAGAAAAAACTTGCGTTTACTCAGACTCGAACCCATGACCACACTTGCAGCAAACCTTACATTCAGCTTCCTGCCACTAAGCCACCCCCACAGGGCCAATAATTTAGTAGTTTAATTTGTCCAAGTTAGTAATTAAATTTACTAATTAGGTGAAAATCAAGAATACATGTAATAAAGCATTTTTGCATCCATGTTCATGCATTTAAATTTCTTTAAATGTTGTTGATGCCATGCTCATTTGAGAAAAACAAATCGACACCGATGATGGAATAATAGGTTGAAATTTAGACAACATTTGTCCATTTCAATCTGAGTTTCCTAGGCTTGAGACATCTAAATGGGAGTCTTACCAATCAAGTGGAAGGTGCCCAAATAGTGTCTCTCGTATAACTACATGGTAAAATATGTTTAAACCGGAAAGTTAGTAATTAAATTTACTAATTAGGTGAAAATCAAGAATACATGTAATAAAGCATTTTTGCATCCATGTTCATGCATTTAAATTTCTTTAAATGTTGTTGATGTCATGCTCGAGAAAAAAAAATCGACACCGATGATGGAATAATCGGTTGAAATGTAGACAACATTTGTCCATTTAAATCTGAGTTTCCTAGGCTTGAGACATCTAAATGGGAGTCTTACCAATCAAGTGGAAGGTGCCCAAATAGTGTCTCTCGTATAACTACATAGTAAAATATGTTTAAACCGGAATACATGCATCATATGCATCAGTAAACACAGTCAAAAGAACACAGTTAAGGACTTAATTCAGGCAAATTAAGAAAAGGACTTAATTCAGGGAAATTAAGTAAAAGCAGTAAAAGACTTAATTCAGGGAAATTAGGTAAAAGCAGTAAAAGGACTTAATTCAGGGTAATTAAGTAAAAACAGTTAAAGGACTTAATTCAGGGTAATTAAGTAAAAGCGGTCAAGGACTTAATTAAGGGAAATTAAGTAAAAGCAATAAAGGACTTAATTCAGGGTAATTAAGTAAACATAGTAAAGAACTTAATTTAGGGTAATTAAGTAAAAGCAGTTAAAGGACTTAATTCAGGGTAATTAAGTAAAAAACAGTCAAGGACTTAATTCAAGGTAATTAGGTAAAGACAAGCACAGACTTAATTTCAAGGAAGGAAATTAGGTAAAAACAAGCACATACTTAATTTCAAGGAAGGAAATTAGGTAAACAAGTACAGACTTAATTTCTAGGAAGGAAATTAGGTAAAGACAAGCACAGACTTAATTTCAAGGAAGGAAATTAGGTAAAGACAAGCACAGACTTAATTTCAAGGAAGGAAATTAAGTACAGGCAAGTATAGACTTAATTCAGGATAATTAAGTAATTCAGCAAAGACTTAATTTCACAAGAATTAAGTAAAATCAACAAAGACTTAATTTCACAAGAATTAAGTAAAATCAGCAAAGACTTAATCTAAAGATGATTAAGTAAGATCAGTCAAAAACTTAACCCAAGGGGATTAAGTAGAGTCAAAGACTTAATTTCAAGGAAGGAAATTAAGTAGAATCAATGACTTAATTTCAAGGAAGGAAATTAAATGAAGTCAAGGACTTAATTTCAAGGAAGGAAATTAAGTAAAGTCAAGGACTTAATTTCAGGGAAGGAAATTAAGTCAAGTCAGGGACTTAATTCAGGGTAATTAAGTAAAAGCAGTAAAAGACTTAATTCAGGGAAATTAAGTAAAAGCAGTAAAAGGACTTAATTCAGGGTAATTAAGTAAAAACAGTTAAAAGACTTAATTCAGGGTAATTAAGTAAAAGCGGTCAAGGACTTACTTCAGGGAAATTAAGTAAAAGCAGTAAATGACTTAATTCAGGGTAATTAAGTAAACATAGTAAGGAACTTAATTCAGGGTAATTAAGTAAAAGCAGTTAAAGGACTTAATTCAGGTTAATTAAGTAAAAAACAGTCAAGGACTTAATTCAAGGTAATTAGGTAAAGACAAACAGAGACTTAATTTCAAGGAAGGAAATTAGGTAAAGACAAGCACAGACTTAATTTCAAGGAAGGAAATCAGGTAAACAAGCACAGACTTAATTTTTAAGAAGGAAATTAGGTAAAGACAAGCACAGACTTAATTTCTAGGAAGGAAATTAGGTAAAGAAAAGCACAGACTTAATTTAAAGGAAGGAAATTAGGTAAACAAGAACAAACTTAATTTCAAGGAAGGAAATTAGGTAAAGACAAGCACAGACTTAATTTCAAGGAAGGAAATTAAGTAAAGGCAAGCATAGACTTAATTCAGGGTAATTAAGTAAATCAGCAAAGACTTAATTTCACAAGAATTAAGTAAAACCAGCAAAGACTTAATTTCACAAGAATTAAGTAAAATCAGCAAAGAATTAATCGAAAGATGATTAAGTAAGATCAGTCAAAAACTTAACCCAAGGGGATTAAGTAGAGTCAAGGACTTAATTTCAAGGAAGAAAATTAAGTAGAATCAATGACTTAATTTCAAGGAAGGAAATTAAGTAGAGTCAAGGACTTAATTTTAAGGAAGGAAATTAAGTAGAGTCAAGGACTTAATTTTAAGGAAGGAAATTAAGTCAAGTCAGGGACTTAATTCAGGGTAATTAAGTAGCGTCAATAAAAGGCTTAATTCAGGGTAATTAAGTGGATTCAATAAAGGGCTTAATTCAGGGTAATTAAGTGGAGTCAATAAAGAACTTAATTCAGGGTAATTAAGTCGAGTTAATAAAGAACTTAATTCAGGGTAATTAAGTCGAGTCAATAAAGAACTTAATCTAAAAAGAGATTAAGTAAAACAATAAAAGGGCTTATTTTATAAAAATTGAGTCAGTAAAAGAAGGGAATAATGAGACGGCTTAATCTAAAGAGAAGTGAGTCAAGATAAAAGGAATAGTAACATCGGCCTAATTCGGATAATTAAATAAAAGCAAAATAACAATTTGGTCTAAATAGAGAATAAATTGAGGTCGATTATAACTCGTTTAAAGACTAAGAATGATAATATTGGGCATGAATAGGCTTAAGAATAGATACAACCAACGGTAGAGACCCATAGTTAATCCTAGACCAGTCAGTGCCGTCGTTTCGACGGGCGTCGTGGGGGTGCTAATCCTTCCCCACCCGTACCCGACTCCCGAACCGTAGACTCTGGTTAAGCAGACCTTATTAGATTTAGTATCACCTTTGTCGAGCATAGGTTAATATTAGACCTAATAATCGTTTAGGTGGCTAATCACACCTAGGTAAAAAAGATTAGTGGCGACTCCCTGAAATAACACGAATAGTATTTCCCCCCAAGTCGTTGAGACAGCGCGGTACGGATCGCCCCGGTCGCGCACGTTGCGACAACAAGTGGCAACATCCTTTCAAAATACTTGGGCTCCACACTGTCCAAAAATGTGGGACTCATCTTTGATTCTTCCATCGAAGGCTCAACTTTCGCTGCATTTTCTCTCCATCATTGGGCAAACTCCCTAAATGTCTCTCCAGGCAACCTTTTTACAGTTTTCAAGCATTCTCGCATGGGAGCTAAGTCTGTCAGATATTTGTAGTGGATTACAAAAGCCTTTGCCAAATCATCCCATGACTGGATCTTGCCTGGTTCTAACTGATTGTACCAACGAGTTGTTGAGCTAGTCAAACTGTACTGAAAGCAGTACATGAGCAACTTGTCATTCCCTATGTATGGTGCCATCATTCTGATGTAGCTTCTGACATGGTTTCTAGGACATTTGGTTCCGTCAAATTTTTCAAATTCTAGCATCCGGAACTTCCGCGGTATCACCAAATCAGGAACCAATACCAATTCCGATGCCTTCATTATCCTATAATGATTTTGTCCCTTTTCGAAATCTCTGATCTTTTCATCTACCTTATCCCACATGCCTTGACTCCTCTCATCTATCATTTTCCCTGCTTCATCATCCTTACTGTTCAAAAAATCAATTTGTTTGTTGACTGTCGCCCATTGGTTGGGATTGATCTGGTTAGTTTCGACACTTCTTGTTTTCCCCACACCAATATTGTCTATGTTCATTGTCATACCCTGCCCTTCTGATACTGGATGATCTTCTTGCGTTGTTTTTTCCCTCAGTTCCGCTAGCTGATGCTTCATCATGTTCATCTGCCTTTGCAATTCCTCATTCTCTTTCTTCATTAGCTTGTACTTAGTTAACTGTTCTCCTTCCATTGCTTTTGTTAAATCTTCTAAAACTGGATCAAATTTGAGAACTATCAGAACTTTTTTCGTTGATCGATAAACGCTACTTTCTTATTAGGAAATGAAGCTAAAGCTACCCATGAAATGTATGAGTGAATGCAATGACATGATGAATGGATCGGCAAGTGAATACTTGAGGCAAAGATGAAAGTATGATGGAATTTATTTGGGCAAATGTGGGGTAAAACCAAGCTCCGTGAAATTCCTCATTTCATTGATAACAACGACCATTACATTGTTTCATTATACTCAATATTCTTGATTATATACAAGAGTGATTACAAAGTAACTGTGTAAACTTAAAAACCCTTCTTAATCCAAATCATGAGGCACTTGTCAACGCTCTCGCAGAATTGACTGGCGGAACCTAACTGAAACTAGGATTACCCTCTGTATCAAAAACCAACTCCCCCGCTTTGATCAACCTTTGTACCTCCTGCTTTAGCTTTGGGCAATCCTCGATAGAATGACCTTGAGTTCCCGAATGATAAGCACAGTAAGCATTGGCATTATACCATGATGTAGGCTTCTTCATTGAATTGGCATATGGGAAGAACGCAACCAAGCCTCATTGGAAAAGCTAAGGGAATAGCTCTATATAAGTGCAAGGGATTGGTATCAGATCTGTAAGCTCAGTAGGTTCCCTTTTTGGACTTGGAGGTTGAGACATCGGCTGAGATTTTGGTTGGAATTTTGGCCTATGGGTGGGTGGTCCAAACGAAGTGTTTGGCCTGAAACTTGGCTGATGATAAGGTCGAGGCTGAAAGTTATATGGGTTCTTCCATTGCCCGGAGTTTGGTGAGTGATAAGCTGGAGGGTAGAAAGGTGGATCATTCAAATGGACAAAGTTGTTCTGAGATTGCATTTCACCAGAAGATTCTACTTTGGTCATGCAAGACTTGAGCTCTTCCACTTGCTTGGTCAACTCATCGATCCCTTTTGCGATCTTGCCCAAGTTCTCTGCCTTGTCTGAGCTAGTGGTGACTCTAGTGGCATACTCTGACTTTCCATAACCAATTTGAGCTTGTTGCGCTTCGGCTTTGGCCATCATTTTGTAAGCTTCATCAGTATCCCCAAACATTATCAATGCTCTCAAAACATGTTTCCTCAACTGTCCACCTCTTCTACCATGGTCTCCTGCTTGCATTTCAACTCAATTATATCAATTTGCATCATTCTTAGATCATATTCTAACTGCTGCACTCGAGCTTCCAACGAATTTTCCATACTTCCTCAATATCTCTAGACTTCTAACTAAACTATCTTACAGAATACGCCTCGAATATGTAAGTTTACAGGTGATCTAAATGTACAATCTATTAATAAATGATGGTGATAATGAATGCATGAGCATACCTACAAATGTATGACATGAGATTTTGGCGATGAAGGTGACATGGCAAAATATGCTAATGGCATATGCATGATGTGCATGATCGACTATGCGCAATGAGACTACCGTAGGATATGGATGCATGAGAATGCATGATGCTAAAGAAAAGGAAAAGAATTTAAGAAAACGAGGAAAGGAATTAGTAACCATAAGGAAATTAAACAAGAATAGTAAATAAATGAAAATTAAAGTAGAACCATGCCCCTTCTTTTATTAATCAAAACATTTTCCTTGAAAAACTTTCAGACTATAAGTCTGGCAGGATAGTCCGTCTATTGTGAGCAATGCAATTGCTCACTCTACGATCCAACTTTGTAAAAACGAGATTGAAAAGATAAGAAATGTTCCTTTTGTGCACCTAGGTTCGTCCTCACAGGTTTGGCTCTAACTAGGCAGGATATCTCTCAAGACGTCTATATGCTGGGTGAGACTTCACACTGGATCTAAAGGTTCCCAGATTGTCCTTACCGTCGCCCACTCTAGGCTAGTAAGGTCCAGACTGAGTGGAAGTATTTGGCAAAACCCGCACGGAGACGATTGTTAGACGAAGGTTAGTTACTTTGCTTCCTCCTAAGGGACATAGCTCCGGTATAAGCTCGTGCAGAATGAAAATGCAAGTTATTTAGTGCACATGTGAAAGAACATACAAACCTTTACTTACAATTCCTAACCCAAATTACTGAACTGCCCTCAAGGGAAACAAAGCAAATAAAAGATTAGACAGAATATATACAAAAATATGAAAGCATGTAATCATAAAAAGCATAAAGATAGGAATTAAAACCAAGAATAAATGCAAGCAGACAACCAAATTTTGAAAACCCTAGTTAACTCTAAATTAGCATTCAGTTTGACTCTCTAACCAGTCCCCAGTTGAGTCGCCAAGCTGTCGCAACGTGCGGGTCCGGGGTTCCGAACCCTACCGTTTAACGACTTAAAGGGGAAACTACTGAAATCCTATGGGAGTCGCCACTAATCTTTTTTAACATAGGTGTGATTTGCCACCTATCAGATTATTAAGCCTAATGTTAACCTAAGCTTGGCGAAGGTAACACTAAACCTAATAAACGGTCTTCTAACCAGAGTCTGAGGTTCAGAAGTCGGGTACGCGTGAGGAAGGATTAGCACCCCCACGACGCTCGTCAAAAGACGACACTAACTAATCTAGACTTAACTATGGGTTTCTATTACTGGTTGTCTCTATTCTTAAGTATTTTCATGCCATTAAGAAATTTTATTAATCTTTGAATTTAAACAAATAAACAAGCAAAAATAGGTTTTGGGTTTTTCAAATAGGAATGTTGGGAACTTTCCCGTTTACTATTTGTTCTCTTTTTGGCCTCCTCATTAGAGGATTTTCTTTAAAACGTACCATTAAAACGACTCTATTTGAAAAATGTTGTAGAGGGGAACTTTCCCACTTTGAAAACTGAAACCTGAAACTGACGGGAACTTTCCCTAAATTGAAAACTAAAACCTATTGATGGGAACTTTCCCATTTTGAAAACTTGGAAAAACCTCTTTTTGATTTTGAGTTTTGAATTTTTTCTTGGATTTTTTTTTGAAAACCTTTTATTGCTTAATTTTGAAATCTTCAATTCTTTTTTCATTTTAGAATTTTTCTTTAAAAACTAAAAGAGAACAATGGTCAAGCACAAACTCTTTTTTAATTTTTGAAGAAAATAGTTTTATTCCATTTCATTTCCAATTTCCTTTTTTGGATTTTTTTAACCTTAATAATTTATTGAAAATTACTAAATCTAAACCCTAGATGCATGAATGCACATGATGCATGTTTTCCGGTTGAAGATTAATTACCCAACAATTATACGAGGAACACCTTTGGCCGCCTCCCAATAAATGGTAAACAACCTCCGGAAATTTCCAAGCCTCCGGCAGAAGGTGACCAAACTCAGACACGCATGAATGAGCCACCTGCCTTTCCCATCACGTGAATCATTTTAATTTTAGTCTCATGAGCATGGCATTAACAACATTAATATGGAATTTTAATATGGATGCATATGAAGCTATTCCTAAGTTCTAAATTTTAACTCATTTTATTTAAAAGGAAAATGTCTAAATGAGACCTTAAGCCCAATCTTAAATAAAGTCCAAAGCTAACAAACCCAAACGAATATAATAAACAAGGTCCAAATAAGCAAACTATAGTCCAACTGAAAAAGAAAAGCCCAAACTAAAACTAAAAACTTAAAACCCAACCTTTGTCATACTATCTAAAAGCTCAAGACAAACCCTAGAACCCAAATTAGTAAAGAACCCAAAACAAGACTAAAGTTAGAACCCAAATATATATACTCTAAAAGTCCAAAAATAAAGCCAAAAAAGTTAAAGGCCCAACCCAATCATTAGAAACATTATAAAAGCTAAATACTCCAAAACTAGACTAAACCTCAAACCGTCCTTAAGGCCCACTTCTAAGACAACCATTTTACCCAAGCCTCAAATTTTAATCATCTAACTTGAAATGCGCCTACTTAGTTTTTCTCTTTTTCCTTTCTTTTTTTTTTAATTTTCTAAAAATACTATTTCCAAACATTATATTCCTAATTTTCCAAATTATTGAATCCTACATCAATCTCTAGCCCAATTACGTTAACAACCAAATGACCTAAACCCAAGCTGAACTAATTAGGAGGTTCATTTACCCATACTAATTCCTAGTTAGTACTTTCTTGACTCTGAATTGTCTTAACAATAATTTCTCAAACTACCTTAGTAAAGCTCTAATTTCTAAACTTATTAAAAAGGAAAGAATCATCATAAAAGCTAATTAGTTTAAAACCTAAACTGAAAAGGGCTAAATCGCACAACTAACATAACGAAACAAGACTCAATCGAATAAATAATAAACATGACACTTGCAATTAAAACAAAGCACGAAACTTGGCAGAGCCTATAAATAGCAACAGGTTATCATTTAGAAAACTAAAACATAAACTACCTCACCACCTGTCCTCGCCGGAAATCCTCCCAGTGGTGGCACCGCCGCCTAAACCTTCGCCGGAGATGTGTTTGCAGCAGCAAATTTTCAGATCGGCTTGCCTCGTCGCCCTCTTTACATATCTGGTGTCGATCCCGCCAACAACCACCGTCAAACACCTCGAACAGCCCTTACCGAACCGAGTCTTCAAAGATTCTGATCTCAAAATCTGGTCACCGGAGTGAGCCGATTCTGAGATAAGTTTCTCCTCTTTCTTTTATCTACTTACACACTAAACTAATCACTCAAACTGAGGAGCCTTTAGATCTTACGAATTCTAAACCCCTTTGACATGGTTTCTGCAGGAAGAATGAACGGAGATGGTGTTTTGGGAAAGGAAATGAGAATATCGAAACAAAAGGGCTTGGGAAAATGGTAAAAGATTTCTGTTTTTTGCGTTTTTTTTTTTTTTTTGACAACTTTGAAGTGGTAGTAAAACGAAGAAGACTCCTAAGGAAACTAAGGATTTTTTTTCTTTGTTAATGGAAGGAAGAAAACGAAAAGAAAAGCTACTGCAAGAAGAATCTGAAAAGAAAGAATTTTTTGAGATTTTCTGGTGTCTTAAAACTAAAAGAAAAGGCTAAAAATTCAAACTATAGACTTCCTCTTTTTGTTGTTGAAGATGAACTCGAAAAAAAAAAATGCTGGCTGCTAGGGTTTTTTTGTATTTTTTTTGGGGATCTGTCCGCTAGGGTTTTTCTCTTGGAAAATTGTGCCCTTTGAGGTTTAAGTCACCTTGTATACTGGTTAGATTTTTTATTTCAACGGTTGGGATTAACAGGCTGCTCTTGGTTCAATGGTTTGGATCTTTTGTTCAAGTGTCCTTGCTGATTTCTCATTGGCTCTCTTGAGTGCTAAAGTGGCTATTTTTCCATGTTTTTGATTGGTTGAAGTCATTTTATGCTCTGTATGAAGGTGCATTTGTAGTATATGGGCCTGATTTTGCTGATGATGCCATCGGTTCTTTGTAGCAGATCTAATGTTTGTCACCTACATGTATTCTGCTTGATGTTGTGCTCATGTTAACTGCTGGCTTTGTCTCTTTATGTTGACATGGAATTTTGCTTCTTCTTGATTGGCCTTGTGGTTGTGTCTGTCCTGTGATGAAGTGTGCTTTGAGTGACATGGATTTTAAACACCGTGGTGGCAACTTCTGATTGGTTCTATGAGTGTGGTTTCTTCATGGAGAACTTGTGCCTTAGTGTCACTTTTCTGCTATGTGCTCACCCATTGTCTTAGTGTATGCTTATCTTTATCATGCTCTGTACTTGATGATCCTCACACTTTGAGTGGGTGGTAATTTATTCCGTTGGTTGTAGTCTTAAGAGCACACTAATTCTAACATTGTTGGCTGTCATGGAACTTTTGCTTAGAGACAAATCTCGTTGTACAGTAGTCTTGGTCTCCAAGGCTTGCTTAAACATTTTTTTATCTTCATTTCTTTTTGTCTGCTTGTGATTTACTATTGTGTACCATATAACTTGCCCTCCCCTGGAATTGTGTTATGAATTTGCTCTATTGTCTCTACCTCGCAGGCTACTAAGAGAGACAGACATCAAGTCTTGTGGCGTGGGGAAGAAATGTGAATGGTTCACATGGTCCAAATAAACTGTAATCAGCAGCATTGTAACTGTAATATATAATGAAATGGAAAGTAAATGAAATTACTCTCCTCCTTTAAGAGCATGTCTTTGGACTTTTGTGAACTTAAAATTGGCCCGAATGGATTTTAGATCGAAGTGACCCAAGCAAAAGGAAACGAGAGCCCAAGATCTAACATGAATCAATTTTGCCACATAATGAAGGATATAGTTCATTTAATAGACAAAGTGAAAGGCCAAGTGAAGCAAAGGCCCAATAACCACCAGATCCAAATAAAATGGACTTAGACCCAATGAGGAAAGAAAGATTAAATTTGGGCCTCAAAAGTTTGATTAATATATTTGATCCAATCCTGACTAACAAAATTTCAACCCAAACTCATCATTAACTTTCACCTTATAATTTATTCCAATTCCTAAATTGGGTGTCTACAAGACTGCATCTACTTAACCCCTTATATAAACTTAGGGTACTTAATCCCTATTTGACCTGATCCCTCCACCTTCATCGAAGACCTTTTAGGAAAAACCCACAAATTTTATTAAGCTCTACAATTCGGGTCAGATCAACAAGAATTCTAAGGCACATATAACTTTCAAACCGTAAGCATTTACGTTTATGAATAGTTTGGACTTGCAGAAGTCCATTCGCAGGGATTCATATCATTTTAGAATTTTGGGCTCAGATCTTGCAGGCAGGTCAACCTCAAATGACTATAACTTTCAAACCGTAGGGAGTAACAGCACCTGTAATCTTAGGATAAGAATTGAAATCTGCATAAATTATTAAAGTAATATTCTTTGATTTAATGAATTTCTTCAGTTTCCTAATAAGACTGTCAATCTTGAAGTTTGAGTAATGGGATACCGAAAAAATTCTACATCTTTTTATAAAAATATGGAATACCGAAAAAAAAATAATAATAAGTACTACTCATGCTAATCATGCATCTTCAGGTACAATTAAATTTGTATTTTTCTTAAAAAGAATGACTTCGCAAGGTTGTCCAAATCAGATAATCTAAAGACAATAAAATCAAATTAAATATAATATAATACCACCAAAATTCGTGAATGATTCTTCAATGACAATTTTATAAAAAGCAAAAGGTGACTGCAAAGTGCAAATATAAGTACTAATAGAAAACTAAAAACATGTAAAATTGAGGTCTGCTTACCGCTTCATATTCGAACAACTCTTGTATAGTGGTTTAAAAGTTGTCTAGCCATATCAAATTTTCTTTGTATAGATCTAGTTTCAAAAATTGATGTTTTGATGCACTTATCTCTACTTGACAGAAATTTTTCAATTTTAGGCACTTTTCGATAATCACTGTTTCAAAGGATGGTATGTCAAAAACGTAATAGCTAATGCAGAAGCTTGCTAGACTTGGTAAACCCTTCAATTCCAAGTTATACAGGTGTGCTAATTTAATGTGAACTAATTTCCCAATCATTGCAGTCGCATGCTGTGATTTCCTTCATGGCCTTGTAGGAGGATATACTTATTGTTTTTATAAGAAAAAAATGCAGTTTATATCTTCATAGATGATTAATTCAACATCAGTAATGAAATTGATTTCGATCAAGGCATGTACCGTGTGATCCAAATTTAGTTAAGAAAAAACATTTTTATGAGGGTACGAAACAATAGAAGTCTTCTTGAGAATTCTGAATTAACCGTCAAAAATAATAAACTGTAGAACATGAACATTATCATATTTTTAAACCGTATTATGATGCGCCCAAGGCTTATCATGGAAGGAATGATGCGACAAGGACTTATCATGGACTTGAAGACAAGCATGGAGAGCATGGAAAGGATGTGCAAGGGCTGCAAGGAAGCATGGAGATGCATGAAGATCATGGAGATATTGATAAGCATGTTCCAAGCACCAAAAAGATGCCATTCGATCCATTGAAGATGCCATTAGGTACGATGACAAGAGCAAGAGCTAAGAGATTCGAGGATGCACTAATGGGCCTTGTTCGAACTCATCTTGATGACATGAAGACTATTCAAGTTCAATTGAATAGCTTTGATGATGATTTGAGTATGAAAACACCAACAAATTACAAGTTCATTACTTTGCTTGCTATTGATTCTAGATGGCCGGATTGACATCATGGCATGAGCCCATTAGCATTAGTTTGCTTTATTTGGGTTTAATTCTATCTTAGATTAGCTTATTTTTAAGTTTGGATGTTATTTGGGTTGGGCCTTGTTTGACTAAGTCCAATCCTTGTTTAATTATGCTTTTATTTCCTTTTCCTAGTTAGGCTTGGACTAGTTTTTCCCTAGCTCTTATGTTTGGACGAAAATTAGGTTTTTATTTTAGGATTTTGGTTGACCCTATCACTATATAAGGGCACCAATACCTCTTGTAAAGTTAAGTTGAGTTGATTAATAAAATTGAGGTTTATACACCCAAATTGATTATCTTAGCATCATTGTTTTAGTTTGAGCAAACTTAGGGTTCTTCAATCTTGTAAAGTCCTAACAAACAATTAGGTTGTGATTGCTTAATTGTTTGTGAATCTTGTGATCTTAGGTGTTCAATTGCAGGTCTAATTGAAGACTTAAGGCCGACGAACGAAGAGAATTACTTAGGTGAAGATCATCGATTTACTCATCTAGAAGAGTTCGTGTTTCAAGTCGACTTTGGTGGCTATTCAATAGGTATATTTGAATATAACACAACTAGATTCGTATCATATTATTATTTAAATTGAGTTATATTTGAAAAGTAATAATCTGTAAATAGGTTTTTAAGCTTATTTGTGAGGTATTTTCAGCTCTTTAGTTTTTAGTGTTTTTTTTTGTCTTGTATTTTAATTTCTTGTATTGACTTTATTTATAATTAAAACGATTTTTGTCCATCTACCGACCTTTCTTGTAGGACTTAACATTGATTGCAACGCCAAACCAGGTTTCGAAACATGTTAAAATTCCTTATTTTGTCGTCAATTTAGTTTTCCTCAAAAGAATATTAGTGCTTATTGATTTGGCTCCGATACCAAATGTCACGATTCACAACAACTTGTGAACCACATTTTGTGGACAAAACCATAAGTCCCTTTGCAGAATCCAATGCCTTTTTTGCCAAAATCCAAAGGTTTAAATCGGATAATACCTCATAAGTTATTGACTTAGTATCAGAGCAGGATTGTAATAATCATTAGCCTTTTTTTAGAAGTATGATTAATATTATAAATTTAATTGTTAATGATTTATTTCCTCCAAAACTAACTTTTTTTTTGCCATCAAAACTGCTAACTGTGCACACAAATTTTAGGGGATAGTAATAAGATTAATACAACATCAGAATTAGCATTCTAAATAAAAATATTTAAAATTGTTTCAAATTGTAGCAGATATTGAAACATATATACCTAGACATCCTTCTAGTAAGTATGGAGTTCTTTTATAACCGTCTAAAAACTTGCAAAGTTAGCCTAAAGATATTTCAGGGTAATATTAGGATGTATTCTTACATTCTAACATGTATAATTCGATGTATTCTTCTTAGCTTCCCCACACGTCTCATTACCGACTAAACAATCAAGCGACACGGGAATATGTAATTTTCTGGTATGTATCGAACATAATCAATGGATAACACAAATTGATTTTCCTTAACAAGAAAACCATAACTGCATGAGTTGAAATCCAAAACATTTTTAATAACTCCCAAGCTACCTAGCGTAATAGTAATTTTTTTCAAGTCGAAAGGAATCTGAATCTGGGAACATTCGTATCCCGAACAAGCTACGTACTCAACATCTTCAAGGCAATAAAATAGAGAGATACATCCAGCACCGTACGTTTTATTGCCTACGACGTCTTCAAATACACAATAGTGTCACATCCAATATTAGTAAGTTTATTTCCCGTGTTAGAGACATTGAAAACCGATATGGAATATCTCTGATCACTTCTGGAACAATTTCGAGAAACCGTGGCCAAGATTTGCAACCGACCTTTTATATTGATATTGTCCACAACAGAAGCAGTGTATCCTAAGTTTTTTGTTTTAAGAATTGGCAAATATATCTCAATTATCTCAAAGAAAATGTGAATTAGCCGAAGATTATTTAGCAAGGTTTAAAAAATTGAGAAATCAGTACGCTGATGTGCCTAAAGAGGAGTTTGTACCCTTGACACAAAACGATTCGGATATTGAAATCCGTAAAAAGTTTGAAGACATGGAATTTAGAGAGTATTTGGAAATGTCAACAAAAGTGGCTTGCTATGAAAGACTACTTCGTTAAGACATGGATAGGAGAAACTCTTTTACGGCACCTACCAAGAACCAAATTTCGAACTTCGTGTAGCTGAGATTAAGGCCGATCGGCCCGTTGAGGATTCACTTATGAAAATGTGGATGGGACACCCTCAATCACAAGCGCATTTGGCGATGATGTACCAACGTCAATCTGAGGAAAAGCCTTATGATGGTAGTGGAATATACTCTTTTTATGTGTCAAAAACTAATGATTTTTTTTATTATTTTTTATACAAGTCATGAATGATCAAGCTTCCTCTAGGGCACATCCTTCCTCAATCAAACGAAATTAAGGGGAAAGATTACTGTAAGTACCATGACACATGAATTATCTTCTACTTTTTTTCTAATTTCTTGAAGACATCTAAAGGAAGTTATTGAGGATTAGATCAAACTACATGCTTTTCCATTCACTCTAATGGATTGAGCGAAAGATTGGCTCTACTATATGCTTGCTGGTTCCATCACAACATGGCTCAACTTGGAGCAACAGTTTCTGTAAAAGTTTTTCCAGCATAGAAGGTTTCCAACGTAAGGAAGGAGATTAGTGGAATCAGGCAATATCCTGATGAAAGCATGTACGAGTATAGGGAAAGATTCACCAGACTTTGTGCCTCGTGCCCACACCATGGAACTGATGATCACCTACTAGTTCAGTATTACTACAAGGGTCTCACCGAAGCCAAAAAAACATGTCGTCGATGCTGCAAGTTGAGATTCTTTAATGGGCAAGACTGCGAATGAAGCTATTGCTCTAATTAAGAAGTTCACTGCTAGTACCCAATGCACTGACGTAAAAGCAATGATAGTTAACGAAGTTTCTACTTTTTGGTATTTCTATTTTAGAGCAAAGATTGGAGTCCACTAATCTTCAATTGGGAAGGTTAGGTTCACTTGTGGAGATAAAACCCAACTTTCCTCAAGCGAAGCGTTGTGGAATCTGGTTTTTGGACAGAAATCCTACTGATGTTTGCCCAACACTTTTCGAAGATGACATTGAAGGAGTCAGTGCCATTGGTACCCAACACTCTACAGAAAGGAAGTACGATCTGTTCGCACCAACTAATAATCCTAGATTGAGAAATCATCCAAATCTAAGATGGAGTAATCAACCCACTACTCAAACAAGGCAAAGTTTCCAGCCAAGACAACCATTCTCTCAGAAACCTCAAGGAGAATCATCACGATTTGAATATCTTATTTCCAAAGTTGATCACAACTTGAGTTCAAGAAATCTGCACAAGATCGTTTCAACGAAGCGAAGATGACCGTTGATGCTATTGTGGATGAAATGTAAAAATTGGAAAATGAAGTCCGAGAAATTAAGGTACAAGGACAAGCGAAGATTCATGCTTTACCAAGAGTGAATCCCAAGGAAAATGTAAGTGTCATTACATTACGAAGTGGGAAGCAGTTGGATGAAATCACAACAACACAATCACTTGAGGAAAAGGAAAAGGAAGTTTCAATGCTGACAACCAAGGAAGATGTAGTTGAATCCAAAGCCAAACCTGAAGTCAAAATTTGGAAGGAAGATAAGAACAAGGAACTCTTATTGATAGGCCCAAGCCTGCACCTTATTCACGACCGAAGAAGAGTGAAGTTGATTAAGAAATTCTTGACATTCTGCAGAAGGTTGAGGTAAATATACCATTGCTTGATGACATACAACAATTTCCTAAATATGCAAAGCTTCTCAAGGACTTCTGCACCGAAAAGAAGCCTTTGCAAGGTAAGATCACTGTTGGAGAGAACATCTCTGCCATTATCAAGAAGGAACTACCGCCTAAATGCAAGGATCTAGGTATGTTTTCTATCTCGTGTTCTCTTGGAGAAAGTAAGATCAACAATGCTCTGTTAGACTTTGGAGCTACTTTAAGTGTTATGCCTTATTCTACTTATGCTCGTTAAATCTTGGTCCACTGAAATCTATTAATGTTGTGCTTCAGTTAGCTGATACATCATTAGCATATCTTGAAGGAGTTTTAGAAGATGTGCTTATCAAAGTACTTCGCTTAGTGTTCCCCGTGGACATTTAAGTGTTGCACATGGAAGACGATAATTCAAGGAGTCATTGCCGTCTATTACTTGGGAGGCCATTTTTGAAGAGTGCACGTACAAAGATTGACGTCCATGAAGGAGAGCAAACAATGAAAATTGATGGGGACGTAATTAGTTTTACGAGCTCGAATCAGGCACCATCAAATTCAGTCAACCTGATTGAAACAACAAGCCCACAAGGAAGCATGGGACTTGACAACAAGCTCACTTCACTTTGGAGAAACTTGCTCAATGCATTCGCAACTTTTCCTATGAAGAAATTCGCTTTCTCCATAAATCGAGAGCAATGATAACTTTGGGCATTATCTAGCTCAAAGATGATAAACAAAGCGCTACATGGGAGGTAACCCATGATTTCTAACTTTATCTTTTTTTTATTTTTATTTTGTTAAATTTTCATTTTAACGTTCTCTTTTATATTATTATGTTAAATTTGAAGCTCCGTTTCATGCAAAGCAACTAAGGAGGAGGAAAGCATTCCACGTGGAGGAGGAAATGAATCTCGCCACCTGCTAAGATTTTTCTTACTCTCACACACAATGTTTTCTTTAATTGCTTGATTTCTTGATGATTTGATTGTGTGCTTAATTGATTGAGTCATATGCATGATATAATCAAATTTTAGATCATGATTGCATGAGTTTTGTTTTGAATTTATTGCATTTCATTAGCATTTAATTATGATGGATGGATAAGGAAAAGATAGGAAGTCAACCAATGATAAGTTAGAAAATCCTATTTTTGGTAAGTGAGATAATCAAGGATGATTGATTTGTCAAATGTGAGAAATAAAGCCTTATGAAGGGAGTAATTGAGATAGATTGAAGAAGGATTATTTAAGGAAGATATGAAATCAGAAAATCAAAAAGAGTTAACAAGCATTTATGGGCATTGATCTTAATTGATGTGTGGAAAATAGATGAGCTACATCAAGGAGAAATTTATGCAACAATGGAGGAAACTTGGAGGAGAGAGTATGAATAGAATTGCCTTATTAAGCTATTACACCTACCCTTTGTTACCAAAAACAAGCTTTTGATCACAATCACATTAAAGTCCATGATTCTTTTTGTTGATTGCCCTTTTGTTGTTTAAACACCTTCCACCCACTTCATTTTCGTGCTCAACCATTTCATTACATAGCAAAATAGCAACCAACAAGCCAAGATCATACTAGCCTTTCAACTCATACAAAAAATCAATTGGCACTCCAATTGACACAAAAAAAATCGATTTTCTTGCTTTCTACTTCTTCTTGCACCTAAAACAGAACCTCACACTTTCTTTATTCATTTTTACCCATCCTTTTACTTTTTTTCAAACACTTTTTTCCAAACCAAATAGCCATGTCACTCAAATGAGGCTATACCAAGCCAAGCAGTTTGCCACATTGTTCGCACATTGAAGATTTTGCATCGAGTGAAGATGATTGGGATGAAGATCGTAGAAGGGCAATCCTATCACTGTTCCTTGATGGAGAAAATGCAGTATGGTTTAAGGCAAGCGCTAGGAAGATAATAGTGGAACAAAAAATATCTCTCCCAGTCGCTTGGAGGAAGCCTTGGCATCACGAAGCTTTTTGCAACGATGGGATGGAAGAGTCTCTTGGAGCTTAGATGGTCGTATTATCCAGAATTGGTCAGAGAGTTCTATGTAAATATGGGGAGAAAGAAGCCAATTGGGGAAGATTTGATAATTCGCTTAATGGTGAAGGGTCGACGGTTCAAGGTGAGTGAGAACACACTTATCAAGTTGTTGGGGCTGAAAAATGGTGGGAAACTTTTTAAATTTGAAGATTTTGGCAAGGGGAAGATCATTATGACCAATTTTCTTTGGACTAAAGAGGCTGCCCTTAAGAAATTTGAAGTGCCTCAAGAAAGTGGTGAAGTGAAGCTTAAATGAATTAAACCAAGGGTAGGGTTGTATTATTCCTTTTGCAACATAATGTCTTTCCAAGGGTTATGAGTAGTCACTAAGAGCCAACATAGATGAGCTATATGTCGCTAGTAAGATTTGTTTTGGAAAAGATGGAGTGGAGATTCCAATGGCAAGGCTCATTTTGAAGAATATATGGGAGATTGCTACATTGGAGGATGCTACAAAATGTTTGGGTATCCTATTCTCATAAGTGCGCTTTTGAGGCATAAGAATGTTGGACCAGAAGGGGATGATACCATTATCAAGTCTAAGCGAAGTTGTATTAGCAGCAATTGTTTACTTAATTTGGGGTTGTCACTTCAAGAAGGGATTTGGGTAAACAAAACTCACAAGTACAATTTGGAGGAACCATTAGCAAAATTCGGCAGCCCCATTATAGGAAAAAGAAGAAAAAGAAGGGATTTGGGTAAACAAAACTCACAAGTACAATTTGGAGGAACAATTGCCGAATTTTTCTAATTAGCAAAATTCGACAGCCCCATTATAGCAAGGATGAATATTTTAGAAGTTAACCACATAAGAATTGCTTCAACTAGTGCTCCTATAAAGGAAAAAGAAGAAGATATACCAGTGGGAGTGAAGCATTACCTTAGACAAATTAGGAACACGGTGAACAAAATGCAAGTGCAGCAAATTGAGTTCCAAGAAAGGATGGAGCGAAAATTTGATGAGTTGGTTCAAAGTATCAAGACGTGAATTGGCTGCAAGCCCCTATCCTATCCACATCCATTCCATCTTATCTTTAATTTTTGCATGTTTAAAGTTCTATGTTTTTATTTTCTTTTTAAGTTATCATGTATTTTCCTTTCATGAATAAGAATGCAATTTCTTTGAGTCATATATGCTTAAATGTCTTACTTTTTAATATGGCATGTTTATTGCTTTGCTTTGTTTACACTTACTTATTGCAATCAATGAGTTTGCTAGTTTTCAAGATTTATTTTTATTAAAACATCTCCCACAAGAGTTTTATCAAATAATCAATATTTTCACTTGCATTCACACATTGAGGACAATGTGTCATTTAAGTGTGGTGGAAGAGATTACAAGATTGCTTTTTGATTTAGTTTTGCTTTTATCTTAGGCTCCGTTTGGCTCACCAAATTTATTTTCTAGAAAATGGTTTCTGGAAAATGAGCTTATTTTCTGGAAATTTTGATATTTTCTGTTGTTTGGATGATCATGTAGAAAACATTTTATTTTGTTTGGTTATTTTCCGGAAAACTAACATTTTTTTGTCAAAATATAATGATGAAAGAATTATTTAAGTATTGTTTTTACATTAACAATTAATAATATATGTTCATAAATATTGAAATAATTATTATAATGAAGGAACGAGGCTTTATAATTTTCATAGATATTATCAAACTTGTTAATAAAGCTTCTACACTTAAATCATACATAAGAGTTATATTAAAAAAATACATGAGAATTCATTTTTATTAAAATTAAAATTGCAGGCTTTGGAACCCAAAAAAATTGCACAAGAGTTCATTTTTATTAAAAAAATTAAAAAATGATGACACATTGAGGAAGCCCAGGAAACCCAATTATTATGGCAAAAGTTGAGAGGAGTGGCGCATAGGAAGGGTTAGGTGGGGGTCGTGCGTGCAGGGAAATTGTCTTCCAATTCTGAGAATGGGAAGACAATTTCCCGTGTCACGGTACCCTTTTTCGTTGACTTTTACTTCATTTTCCTTTGACTGCATTCTTTTTTACCATCTAAACATTAGAAAATGGAAAAAACATTTTCTGGAAAAAAAAAACTAAGCGAACCAAACAGAGCCTTATAAATAAAAAAAATCAAAAATTTTCAAAAATACACTTAAGTTTTTAAGTTAATGATTATTAGCTTTGTTTCAATATTAAGTTTGCATGACTTCTTTTACTTTTCAATATTTGCTATGCTTTTGCAATTGCTTTTCAATTTCACTTAAGGAATAGATTAATTTTTTATGGAAAATGAGTTGTTCGAATGTTACTTACTTTGATTGCTTGCTAGTTTCATCCATTGGTTATTTTATGCTTAATTGTGTGCATATGTTGAACTCATGATTATAAACCCTTGGAACCCAAAATATCCCTTTGCTAAATTCATAAATCCTTATTCACCCTTATTTGAGCCTTTTTTGAGCTTTATTCTTGAAATACCTTATTCTTGGCCAAATAAGTATGAAATAAGTATGGGGGAAGGTTTCCCACTAAGCTACCTATAAGTTACTAAATTGATATTCCAACAAGAGGAATAGAGACATTGGCAATGTTCCAATTGTTGTCTCCCTTGAAAGTGAATAAAAGAGGAGAATAGGCATTCTTGATCTTTCAATAGTTGTCTCCTTGAAAAATGGAGAAATAAGGAAGGAAAAGGGGAAAAGAGGCATGGAATTGCTTGACGTTGTCCCTCCGAAAAAGGAGAAAGTGAAAAAAAAAAGAAGAAAAAAGAATTGGACATCAATGGAAGCAAAAGAAAGAAATAAAGTGTTATTTGAGACAATAATGGGTTAATAACTTCCTTATCTACCCATATATACCCTTACACTTTTTCATTTCTTTTACCCTATAAAAACCCTTGGTCATGAATCTCATGTATGTATGCTTTTGAGCGTGCTTTAAAACTTTGTTTTCTTTAAAACTTTGAATGAACTTGTGAATGATTAATGC
Organism: Corchorus capsularis; assembly: GCA_001974805.1. Taxonomy (NCBI): domain Eukaryota; kingdom Viridiplantae; phylum Streptophyta; class Magnoliopsida; order Malvales; family Malvaceae; genus Corchorus; species Corchorus capsularis. Next base: position 57,594 of record AWWV01011314.1, read on the forward strand.
TAAGTACATGCTTTCAACTGTTTTATAAGAGTAAGTGAAAAAGCTATTCTTTTGTGCTTTTGAGAACATGAAAGGGGATGTTCAAAGGGAGAATTTGTTTCACACTAGATGCTATGCGAATGGTAAACCAAGTAGTGTGATTATAGATGGTGAGAGTTGTACAAACATAGTTAGTAATTATTTGGTAAAAGAGTTACAACTACCTACTTCTAAACATCCTAAACCCTATAGCTTAGATTGGTTCAATGATAGAGAGGAGATTAGGGTTAACAATTCTCTTTTTTTGGGCAGGTACAAAGAGGATGTGTTTTGTGATGTTTTGCCAATGCAAGCATGCCATGTACTACTTGGTCGACCATGGCAATTTGACAACAAGGTGCATCATGATGGTGAGACCAATAAGTACTCCTTTATATGTGCTAAGTATTCCATTACTTTAGTTCCTTTATCACCTCAAGAAGCTTTAAAAGATCAAATTAAATTGAGAGATGATAATTTTGCTAAATTGGATGCTGAATTTAGGGCTAAGGAAAAGAGTAAATCCGAACCTAAAATTGATGATTGTTTTGATGATAAAACAACCTTAGTTGCAAAGAGTGTTTTAGATGTTGTTTGCGATGATACTAAATCTATTTTGGATGCTAATTGTGATGAAACAAAATCTGTTTTGGATGCTAATTGTGATGAAAACAAATATGTTTTGGTTGAAAAAAAGAGACTTCTAGGAAAGTTGTTAAAGAGTGTATGTTAGCAACTAAGAGTGAGATTAAGAGTGTTTTGCATGAGAATTCTGTTTTGATCTTACCTTTGTTTCGGAATACACTAATGGGTACTAACAACTTGGATGGAGATATACCAAGCAAAATTGTGTTTCTTTTGAGCGATTTTGTAGGAATTGGAGTTGTTTTGATGCAAGGAAGGAAGCCCGTAGCTTACTTTTGTGGGAAAATTCCTAGTGGATTTCCACCCATTAGAGGGATTGAACTCCATCCCAATGTTGTACAAAACCAGTTTATTGGGAGCTTTCCATATGTGGTGCGATATAAGCAAGATTTGAGGACAAATCTTCTTCAAGGGGGAGGGAATGATGCGCCCAAGGCTTATCAATGAAGGAATGATGCACCAAGGACTTATCATGGACTTGAAGATGACAATGGAGAGCAAGGAAAGGATGTGCATGGGCTGCATGGAGGCATGGAGATGCATGGAGACCATGGAGATAACGATGGACTTGTTTCAAGACTAAAGAAGGTGCCAATCGATCCATTATTCTTGCCTAATGGTCTAATGACAAGATCAAGAGCTAAGAAGTTCAAGGATGCACTATTGGGCCTTGTTCGAAGTCATCTTGATGATATGAAGACCATTCAAGTTCAATTGAAGAGATTTGATGATGATTTGAGCAAGAAATTACCAATCAATTACAAGTTCATCGCTTTGCTTGCTATTGATTCTAAATGGCCGGATTGACATCGTGGCATGAGCCTATTAGCATTAGTTTGCTTTGTGTGGGCTTAACTCTATCTTAGATTAGCTTATTTTTAAGTTTTGATGTTATTTGGGTTGGGTCTTGTTTGACCAAGTCCAATCCTTGTTTAATTATGCTTTTATTTCCTTTTCCTAGTTGGGCTTGGACTAATTTTTCCCTAGCCCTTATGTTTGGACGAAAATAGAGTTTTTATTTTAGGATTTTGGTTGACCCTATCACTATATAAGGGTTCAAATAGCTCTTGTAAACATAAGTTAAGTTTATCAAATAAAGTTGAGGTTTATTCACCCAACATTGTTCTAGTTTGAGCATACTTAGGGTTCTTCAATCTTGTAGAGTCCTAACAAACAATTAGGTTGTGATGGCTTAATTGTTTGTGAACTTTGTGATCTTAGGTTAACAATTGCAGGTCTAATTGGAGATCTAAGGCCGACGAAAGAAGAGTGGTTGCTTTGTGAAGGTTGTCGACATACCCATCTAGAAGTTGAAGAAGTTCAAGTTGATCTTTGGCGGGTCTCAATGATAGATTTGAATCTAAAACCCCTATATTCGTATCAGATATAAACTGGAATTTGGGCGGTTAAGAACTTGTAAACAAGTGAACATATTTAGTAAATGCCGCAGCCTCCAAGCCTTCATCTCCATTGTCATTTTTGAGACACAAGTTGGATGTCTTCAAGTGCAAAAACTATTAGAAATTTTTGAGACCCAAGTTGGATGTCTTTAAGTGCAAAAACTATTAGAACTTAAACCTTATGCAGCTATGTGCCTGTTCTTAAAGCATGACATGCACCTGCGCCTGATAATTAGCCTGCATCTGATAAGGTGCGGCACATACATATTCTGCACCTTATAATTATTATGTCTAATAATTATAATTAATTATGGGCTTTATTAACCTCAATTTGGGCTTCAGTCTAAAAATTAAAGCGTTTTCCTAACAGGATTAGATTAAGGTGGAAATCCAACAAAGGTATAAACACACAAAAAAAAAAAAAAGTTTAACTAGCTACCATAACTCACAGCAAAACTATGTAAAGGTACAATATTTTATGTGTGGTGAGGTCAAAAAGGTACATATAGAAGCCTAATGTACATCTTGTAAAATTCTAGCTTCTATATATTTGACTACAAACTCTCTTCTCTCAAGGAGAAACACAGATAAATGTCTATTTACAAAGAGCATGATGGTTGAACTTATTCTAAGTCTTGGTTGGGCCAGAGACGTTTCCACATTGAGATTTCTTCTTCCTTGTAAAGCTTTCTGATGCCTCCATAAAACCCATCTGCTTCGTTGCCTACTTCTCTATGCTCTTTTCTGTTTATCATTGTTTTTCTCCATCTTGAGCTTGCTGGGTACTGCTTGAACTCTAGTATTACTGTGTCTGTCATTTTGTCAACAAAAGTTATACAATTAGTCAAACTCAACACATCGATTCTCCAAAAACTTTGGAAACTAATAAATGTCAAAATAAAAGTTTGTGGATTTTAATATTTTAATTCATGCATACTGAAGGGAAGTTGTGAGCCGAGTGCAGAGATGATCTTTTTTGCAACTTAGAGCATTTACTACATTAGTTTCACCAGGTCTTATTTTGATCTTAAACTGTAAAAAATGGTTCTTTGCTTACAATGATTCAATTACAGCAAGATTTTAAGGGGGGAAGATGAGCAAAGAAAATTTTCTATATCCTGCAGAACAAGGATGCCTTTTGTTTTATTGTCATCTTTCTTGCAAGATGAATTTTAAGAGCATCAGAGACCTCAGACATCATCTTACAGAAAGTTTTCAATTTTAGTTGTTAACTCGTGGGGGATTCAGGATTGCTATTTGAGCACTCTGAGGCATTTTGCTTCTGTTGCTGGAGAATAAAATGCTTAAAGAGCTGAACAATATCCTAATTTTCAATCCTACTCAAGATGATAAAAACTGATTATATCTATCTAAAGAAATGAAAAATGGCTGATTTTGAAGTTCAAAGAATGCGGTATACTATAATTTATACTATTTATTTACTATATATTGACCATTGGGTCATACTACGTACCATTTGCAGTGCCATTATCTTTGGGAATGTTTCTTGCAAGAAATGCAGGGAACAAATGCCATTGTATATTTAGGTTTTGTATCAAGCAAATTTAGTCAACTTAATATGCTGTAAACTTTTTTTTTTTCCTGGAAAAGAAAGTATTAGAATGTTTTCGCACCTGTATATTGACAGCGGCAGTGATGTTCATTTCCATTGCAGGATTCCAAGTGACCAACAACACCATACCACCACCCTACAAGCAAGTAAGCTCAATTTAGTATCTTATAATTGTTTAAAAGAGCTATTAAGAATTTGACATAGGAAAACAACAATCAATGTTTCCCCTAAAAGGTAAAACCCAATGTTATAAATCTTACCATAGGGGAATTCCTTGTTCCGTCTCCATTGGATCTCAATATGATCACCGGGTTTCAAGTCAAGTAAGCAATCAGAAATGTGAAGATTATATGAAGGATTATCAACTGGTGGTACTCTTAGCCTGTCCCAGGTTATATTCTCCTCTATTGTTCGCCGCCCGTGAGGTGAGTACCTAAACAAGTTAAAAAATCCAGATTTGATCAGTAAGCAAATAATATCACTCTTTACCTGAGCTGTTGTGTCTATATTAGATTTCAAATTCCTTTGTAATTTTAGCAAAAGCAATATAGATAGCTAAGTTTAGTGCTCAAATGTAAACTTCCATTTCAGATGGTCAAGGCTCTGCAATAAGAAAATCCGAACATATGGCTTGATGTAATATCAAACCCCACTTGCACAAATATATAAAACTATTTAAAAAAGAAGATCTGGATTAAAGAAGAATCATACTAAAATACTATCCATACCTTGCCTGAAAGGTGTCTGTCTTGAAATCATAGCTTAGTTTAGCATCATAACAAGAAAGCATAAACCCAGCATGTCCATTCTGTCAAAAGAAAAAAAAAAAATCAGATTCAGTAGATACATAGGAGAAATTTACATATATAATATATATGAAAGCAGAGTAAATTAAAATTACCTCCCGGTTATAGACTTGTGCTGGAAACCAGAATTTGCCAGTTTCAAGAGATAGATACCAAGACATGATTGAGTCAATTGGCAGATCAATTTTCCTTTGGTGGCAGCTGCTATTGCTTTCCAAGTTTTGTGCAAAGCAAGAAAAAGGCCAAATTTTGATGTTATTAAGAGATCCCAGAAACCCCTTTTGGTTAGTTTGGGGTAAAAGGGTATTTGGTTTCTTCATTGAAGAAGCCATATGCCATTGCCATTCCCTGTAAGCAGCACCGCCAATCACTTGACCCCATTTCTGCTTCATGTGTTTCTCCCAGAGATGATCACTTATGCATCTCTCCCTCAAAGATGAGCAAACTCCCGCCATGCTACACAATCCCGCCGGTGAAAGGCGGTCAAGAATGCATTCCAGAGTCAGTTCAGGCAAATCCAGAAGACAAATCCTGCCTTCCTCCTCATTCTCAGCCTTGGACTTGGAACCAAAACCCCTCATCTTCTTCTTCAATGTTGGGAGTATTGAAATTAGTTGGCAATACAAAGTATTTCCAAGCCTGCCCTTTTGGAACCATGAAGATACCAAAAAGCTTGAGATTGAGAATTTCCACTCACTCTTCATTATTCTAACATGAATGTTGTTGAAAGAGAATGACTTTGATAGAAGAATGAATGAGAAACAAGATATCAAGAATAGAAGCATTTTTCTTTGAAATCTCAAGAACAAGTATATTTATTTGTGATGAGCTCAATTCATTCAATGCTCCCAAGGGACAAAGAATATGAAATGAAACAAGCATTTATATAGGGGCTGCAACCACAATGGGTTAAGATTATATTTTGCTATGTTTTCTTTTTCACCTTTGATTTAAAGAAAATGAAAAAAGGAAATATTATTATTGTTGTTGATTAATGAAAATAATGATAAAGAAAGGAGGGAGGAATTGAGTGTGGTATAAACGAAATGGACGGAGTTGTCAAGTGGACCTCTCTTACACACAAAGTCTGAAACGTAATGAATGAGAGACATGTGTACACTCCTCAGCCGACAATACATTGACTTGGTTACTACTCTGGCATACTTTTATTAATTGCTTTTAATTACACTATAAACTTTTTTTGGTTGTTGGAATTAGATTAGCAAATACCTCGATTCGTATGTAGATGAGCTAACAACAAACACCAGTTTCTTTTCTAAATAAATGGACGGAGTTTTATTAGTCTAAGAGTATTCATTTGTTTTTATTTCCGAATATTAGGTCCTTAATGATTTTTGGCCATAAAATTCCTCTAATTCATTTTTTCTTGGTACATAAAAAGTTTATGTACATATAAATTGTTTACTGATAGGGTCTGCTGAAGTTCGAAACAATTACTTCCATCACATATCCAATTTCTTTTTTATGTTTGATACTCTATGATGTTGAAAGTCTTGTGAGTACCAATAGCAGTTTAATTCAAGTAGTTCATCATTTATTTCCATTAAATAAGATATTAAGTTTAAGTTTTGTAAATACAAAAAATTATGATTGGAAGAATTTTTTTTGTTTCTTATCCGATATATCCAGAGTTTTATAGGAACAAGTTATTTATCACTTGATCCAACTTCATGTTGGTTGAAGAATTTTATTTTCTTCCTATTCTTGGTTGAAGAATATAAATCTATGTTTACGTGTAAGTCCATTCAAAATTGAAAATTTTGAAATTGAAACTTATTCTACTACTCCTCAATTCCTTCTTACATTGATACTAACTTATATAGTATCAAAGATTGATTGCTATCGTAATGTCAAAAAAAGAAAAAAAAAATTGATTACTATCGAATATACTATCTACCTTTCTTTTTCCACTAAAATAGTACAAGTAGAGCGATACCTTGTTTTGGGGGCCATTTAAGTTTTAGAATCTTCATAATAAGCCATGGGATGGGAGCAAGAGCATCTAAATACAGTGTATTAAATTCCCCCGTTCCCACCACATGGGACTAAGAACCGAATTGCACGGACAATGGGGGACAGCTGGCAATTCCATATTGATTGATGAATGTAAATTATATATATATTATTATAATATTATAATAATAAGTAATTTATATAGGGTTATCCGGGAATAAAATCTAGGGAACAAGAGCTTGTTGGATTTTGCATGAGAGGAACCCACATGTCCTGTATGTCCAAATCTAAGGAATTCTGAGAGAAGAAGCTAGGGAAAGTGTTAAACAAATATGGGTAGGTTGTTAACCGATCAAAATTAGTTGAATTAGATACAAATATTAGTCAAATTGCTAATTATATTTTTTAAGAAAAGGAACAAAAGATCCAAAAGGCTTAAATATATAAAAGTCATTTTACTCATCTAAAGTATAATAATGGCTTAATGACCTTATTTCCCCATAAATTTTGAACTTTTAATTTGGAACTTTCACAGCATAAACTATTAAAATCGAAATAATTTCCCCTGTTGTCAAAAATTGTTGATGTGGCCAAAAAAATTGTTGTCATTATGTTGCGTTACATTTCTTGAGGGGAAATTGTCCCAATTTTGATAAAAAAATTTACACAAATCTCAATTTTGATAGTTTATGGGCAGTAAGTTCCAAATTAAAAGATCAAGGGGAAATTGTCATGATTTTGTTAGTTTAAGGACTAAAATGTCCAAATTAAAACTTCAGGGGGGAAAATGTCTCTTTTATAAAAGTTTAAGGGGGAAACAGTCATTATGCCCATATATATATATATATATATATATATATAATAAATTTATTCAACACCAACAAATAGGGGTGTCCAGAACCGACCCGACCCAAATAACCCGATCAATTTTGTCGGTTTTGGGCCAGGCGGGTCAGTCCATTCGGGTAAGGCGGGTTGCTCGGTGCAACCCGACTTAAATGTCGATGTCCCGGTTGGTTACCGGGTTCGGATATTGAAACCCGAAACCGACCGAGAACCCGACAGACCATTTGAATAATATGTATAATATATATTATATATAATATATATATATATATGATAGAAACATAAAATGAATTTCACCAAAAAAAAAATGAAACGTAAAATGAAAAAAATCCCTTTTCTTTTCTTCTCTTCTCTCTATCAAACAGATCTCTCTCCCTTTTTCTTCTTCTCCTCCTTCTTCTTCTTCTTCGATTCGGTTCTTTAAAAATCCCCACCCCTTCCAACCTTTTTCTTTTCTGAAACATATCCCCAATTCAGAAAATTGCAAACCCTAAATCAATTTTGGGTTCAAATTTTCTTTTCTTGTAGCCTGAATTTGATAGCCTTATTGAAAAGTGAAAATAGATCACAAAATTGCTTCAGAATATTGGAGGTGAGCATGATAAACTGTTGCAATCTTTGTGTAGGTCAAAATTGACAATTTTGAACACCAATAATAGCGGCTAATGGTTATAATGATGATTTGCTAATATATTTGTCTATGGGCATTTAGTAGAAAGTTTTGAGGTTTAGACACTAATTATGTGAATGCAAACTTGTAGCATATGCCAACAATTTGGGCCTTTGTTAGACTTGAATTTGGAAGAACATGTTCAATTGTTTTGCGATTGGTCAGATATACAATATGAAGCCTTGCTCAATAAGTATTTTTTATGTATTTTGAAGTTGCAATGGGTTTCAATGAGATTAATTATATTCAGTACTCTTATAATTTGCAGGTTCATCATTGTTGTATATAGTGAAAACAGAGGAGCTCAGCTTACATTGCTCTGCTGGCTGAAAATACACAGGAAAATAGGGAATGTTTTAACTGGATCTGCAAAAAGGAAGTGCCTGCTAGATGGCTCTATTTACTTTGGTTTGGTTAGTTGCAGCAGAAATGAGTGAGATGGATGAGAAAGTGGCATGTTTGGTATCGGCTTGTGAGTTTCAAACCTGACTGCACCGAACCCGACTTTGTCAGTTTCCCTCGGTTCCTATCAAGGTCAGGTCGGTGTTCGGTCCCAAAATATATCCCTCGGTTTTATCGGTTCTAAAGAGGAACCGACCCGAATAGGACCGACCTGACCGATTGGACAGTCCTACCAACAAATTTACTATGACCCCAATCAGCTTTTTACGAGAGAATTAGGATAACTTTTTTGTTTTTGTTTTTTTCTTATTTGTTTAAGAGTTGTAATAGCTATATTTTTAAAACTAGATTTACCATGTATATTCCCATGTAAATAAAGGTTCAAATTAAACAAAAATTGATTATGGTCTTTAATAATAATATTAGCACGACTCTAATATTAAAAAGGAAAAATGCTTGCGTGCAAGTGCAGCCTAACATACTTTGTAATCAATAAAGTTCATAAATTTTTATTTGATTAATAAATCCATCAACTTCAAATTATATCTAATTATGGTGTCAATATTATTAGAACTTGTTAGAATTCAAGTTGAATTTTTTTTCTTTTTTATTTTTATTATACTTAAGTCTGCTAGAGATCTAATCTTAATTATTCAAAGAAAAAGTCCAATTTTCCGTTGTCACGAAATCAGATTACATGACTCATAGTAAGTTCATGTTAAATTTCGATTACACTAAATTAGACTTTTTAAATCATTTCAAATTATTACATAGACAAATGTTAAATTAAACTTTCGATTACACTAAATTATATGCTGATCATGTGATAGTGTGATCAATTTTACTTACATCGAAAAGTTGGAAAACTTATTAAAATTTGAGTATAACTCAGAAAAGTTATGAAACTTAATACAAGCCGTTTATATTGTTTATATTAAGAAGTATTGGATTTTTAATCCCAATATAGTTGCTTACTTTGTTCCTATTCAACTGTCCATTGTTAATCAAGCATCCTCTCTTTGACATTTTTTTAAAAAATATACTTCCTCTATTACTGTTGCGATTAAGCTAGCCTAAAACAATAAACAAGAACAAGAAGATTTTACGTGATTCGATCAATTTGATCTACGTCCACGGGCAAAGAGAAATTCTTATTAATTTTGGGAGAAAACGATACAACTTATCAATAGTACAAGAGATAGACCCCTTATATAAACGTAGGGTATTTAGACCTGTCATCATGAATGCACAATAATGGCAAAGGAAAACATTAAAACCGAGAACTTAATCCTAAAACATTAATGCAAGGGAAAAAATGGTGGGAAAACTATTAATTGCATTCTAATTCTAAAATTACATACAAAACCAATAAATTGTAAAGAGCCTTTTCAGTTTAAGCATATGTAACTTTGAAGCGGTTTTTTTTTTAACAAAAATGTCTATGCCTTTGCAACAATGTACTTACTAGAATGATTTAATAGAATCAAATTCATCCTAAGACTTCCTCTTTACATTTTACTCAATGTAGAGCATAGCTCATATCAATCAATCAATATAGAGCATAGCTCAATGTAGAGCATAACTTTTCCTACTCCTTTACATTACCAAACTGTAATTTCCTACTCCTTTACATTACCAAGCTGTTACTACTCCTTAACAACACCAAACTACAACAAACTGAAGGCAATTTATATAAAATCAACATTTAACAATTCAAATTTCAAAATGCTCAACGCGCCAACGTCAGCTATCTCTCTCGTTAAAATTAATTCTTTCTCTAACGTGCAATTATTTTTTTATTTATAATTAATTTTTTCTTGATAAATATAACTGTCGCTGTTGTGGGTTTAAATTTGTTGATTTACTTTGTTAATATTTTTTCTTTTATGTGGAATAATTTTTTTTATTACTTTGATAGTAAAATCCAATATATATATATATACAAATGGGCTGCTCAAGTTGGATTTGGGCTAGGATAGTTTCGGGTTAAGGAATTTTTGGGTTATAAATTTTGGTTATAAGGGTTCGGATGAATTCCGGTTTCAGATTCGATTGGGTTCGAATCACTCAAATGTCGGGTCATTTGGGTTTGGGTCAATTTTGGTTCGGGTCATATGATTCCGATAATTTCGGGTTTGAGCCTCCGATTTTCAGGTTCAGGTATTTTCGAATTCGGGTCATTTAAATATTATTAATTACAATTTGGGTAATTTCGGATAAACCTATCAGGTTAATCGGGTTCGGGCCATTAAGGATTTGGGGTCAGATCATTTCGGATTGAGCGAATTTTTGGGTCGAATTAAGTTGGATCAGGTTTGGTTTTAGATGGTCAACTCAAATACCCGCACTCCGGTGAAATTTTGCAAACTCTAATAATAGATTTCTTTAGGACAAAATTAGTAGAATGTTTAAAATTTTAATCTTCATTTAATTTAAAATAGATTTGATGTAAAAGTGAGAACTAGTATAATTAAATAAGTGGTTGATACATGATATCATAACCAATAGAGATAAAATATATTTTCCTTCCCAATTAAAAGTTTGAAAAGTTGGAAGGCTACTTTGGTAATACCTTTATAAATTGTATAGAATTTTGAAATCTAACTATTTATCTTAGTTAAAAATTCCTGTTATCATGGACTTATTAATTAATTAATTATATAGAAACAGGAGGATTAAATATCAATCCGACGACCCCAAAAGGAAGAAACAGAAAAAGTTGGCTCTTGATTAAAAATTGGAGATGAGGATTAAGTTGGAAGTGGGACCAAGTCGATTCATCCAATTTCACTCCAACCGAAGTTTCCTATGAGGAAAGAAAAGGACTTTCATCTTATTTGATGGGGGTGTTTTTAAAAGCATTGAATTTGAATTGAAAGGTTGGATGTTGATTTATCACAAAGCCATAAAAGCCACACCTGATTTCTTGGCCTAACTTCCACCAAACTCTCCAACCAACGCCTCCACCACCCCCACAGCCACCACAAACTTTGAAAGCTTTTGCCAAAAAAAAACAGGAACTTTTTTTTTTGGTACAAAAAAAAGCATGAACTTTGTAAACAACAAAATTAAAATTTAAAGCCCCTTCTAGCCTCTAGGCCCTAACAAAGCCTGTGATTATGACCGTTTATATTATACTCCTTCTGTCCCTAATTATAAGTCCCTTTCTGGTCAACCAACATCAAACTTTGACCAATGATTTATAAAAATATATATAAAATTTAATTTTAAAAAAAATATGTGTTGAAAAGTTTGTAATTCAAAGTTTATAAGTGTTATTTTTTTAAATTATATTACTTTATATATTTTTTATAAACATTAGTCAAAGTTTGGCTTGGTTGACCAAAAAGGGACTTATAATCAGGGACAGAGGGAGTACATTATATGCTCTATATTGTTACTATATAACTCTTATATTATGTGACTTTGTTGAGGTCACTTAAAACAAAGAATGATTGGTTGCCCAAAATAGAGATGAGGACCTTTTCCACCTATGTTTGCCTTGTTACACATGATGATTCTTCCAATGTCCACTTGCATAGGATTTTCCATGCCATGCTTGATCAATTGGTATTTCCACCTATTGTTTATAGGCTCAATTTTTTTTATTTAAAAAAAAAATCATTACTTTCGATCTAGATATTCGACTAAGATGACTCAAGTTATAAAATCAAAGACTCGTCTCTTCTAAAAGTAGGGAAATCATTCAACTTCAATTACTCCATCCACTATAGATTATTTATCAAATCCATCACAAATTTAAAGCCTTTAATTGCATATATTGGAATTTCAAATCTGATAACTTATTTAGGTGGAAATCAAGGCGACTTGGCATGTACAAAAGGTTTCGATTCCAAGGTAAAAGACAACACTTGTACAATACAAGTGTACACTTTTCCATTAACTTATCACACTTTTAATATTTTCCCATTCTAACTTATCACACTTTCCCATTACTTTCCACGAACCAAACGCAACTTTATTACAATCATATCAACTATAATCTTCAAGCCTTCACCTTGCCTAGAATGCTCATAATCCAAAATCAAATTTGGGAACATAAACAAATTGAATCACATCAACTATAATCACTAGAATACTCATAATCCAAAATCAAATTTGGGAACATAAACAAATTGAATTCCTCTTCTTGGTGAGATTATTAGACTCTTAATAGAGACTCTTGAAAGGTCTCAAATTATTACTCAAATTCATTGAAAGGTCTCAAATTCAAGTCTCTCCATTCTCCTAAATAGGCCTCAATCCATACCTCATGTTTTTTTAAAAGAAAAAAAAACCTCGATCATGATATCCATGTATCATTTACTTTTATCTTGTTTTTTTGGCCTAGCATCTTCTTGATCACATGATGTTTTATTTGTCTAGTTATAGTAACCTCCATAAATTTTAAATAATCTCCCATAATCAATCAACCCAAAAAAGAAAAAAGGAGAGTAACCAATGAGAAACATTAAATTTAATAGCAGAGAGAGCAAGAGAGATTATCAATAGCTTGAAAGGCAAGGGGGTTAGAGCCATATGTTGAGACCTGAATACCCAACACAGCATATGTTTCCTCAGAATGCTATAGCATGAGAAGTTCAGAATAAGTGTTTTTGCACAAGAGTACATACAAATGTCACAAAGCAACTCTAAGGAGCTGCCGGGATTTCCTACCCTTATGCTTAAAGACCTAATCCAACAGTTCGACCATCCCTTCGTCGAAGTCCAGCAGTGTACTGCTTCTCCAAATCCATCTGAAGTTCGCGCTGCTTCTCTGCTTGAAGGGCACCATTGCCATCTTGATTTTCTGTGTTTTTCTCCACCTTCACGTCCCCTTTCACACCCTACAATTGGCCATAGGTACCAATGCAACCTCAGACTCTAAAAATGTGTTAGTATGTGAAGAAACTCTATTTGAGACAATGCCTCGTAAAGGCACATGCATTAGTATGTTCCTGACAAAGTTTCCACCACTAACACAAAAAAAGTTGGCTGAGACAAACACACAAAAAAGCTATTACAAGTAATAGGGATTTACCATGAGTTTATTGAACTTCTCTTGTCGCTCACGATCAGTAAATAGTGCAGTATCCCAATGGTGACCAGACTGACATTCAACCAAATTTATGTATACAAGAAAAGATTCATGTTAAATGGAATATATTTGAAAAAGGAAAAAAAGTAAAAGTAAAAGAAAATTTAGCAAAGTCGTCAAAAATACCTCTTCTGCAGGAGTGCTTTTCTTGCTTCCCCAGAGCAACTTCTTCTTTTGCTCAGTAGTCAGATTACTCTGGCCAGCCCCAATAAGATTCCTATTAACTGCATTGACAATCAATTCAGATACCATGTGAATGCAATTAAAATATATATATTTCAAAGAATTCAGATGTGAGTCAACAATAATATGAATAAAAATCATAATACATAGGAAACAATGATTACTCAATCCACTAGCATGACAACGGATGAGAAATAGAGCTATCAGGTGGTTCACACAATCATAGGGAAAAATATACATATATTGAAAGACCAAAGCAATTGTACACTGCATAGAAAAAGAACCTTTTTTTCCCTGAAGAACAAAAAGAAGATCTTGGAACAAATAAATAAGCATGTTTTATGAAAGATATACTAATGAGATGGTGCCAGTGTTGACTCATCAGCTTAGACCATCAACCACCTTTCTTGTGGATGACAGTATATCTTATCTAAGTCACATTTTAAAGTTGAAATCTTCTGTATGACCACCCAGATACAAAACTATACCTCAGACCAAGAAAGCGAAACAGAATATCGTAGAGTGTTATAGAGAAGATGAGGAGTAGACTGAGGGCACAGCAGATAGAAGTCTAAAGGACTTAGGGTCCCCGAAACAAATTTTCAATGGTTCCAATTAATTGGGCTCCATTTTAATAAAGCCACAATTATCAGACACTAAATAAATGGTAAGTTTTGAGCCTTCTTCTCTTACACAAGGCCAGTCGGGATGACAGCACACAAGGCTAATGCATCATGTGATAGTATGCTTTCTACTTGGTTATTACAGATCAAATACATGGTAACTTTTAAGGTTTCATCTCTGACACAAGCCTATTCTAGACAATGCATCATATGATAGATATTTTCTAGATAGATATTTTCTATCTGAACCTTACAGCTTCAAAGTAGTTCATGACAAAAGCATGCTCATATCCAAGTAGGATTATGATTATTTGCAAACTTTAATTCTAACTATCAAAATTGGCAACAAAATATATAAAATAATGAAAAAAGTACATTTTAAACAAAATCTTTCAGCAAACTCCACCACAAGAAACCAAAACTTCTTCTATTTGGGGGCTGATGAGTTAAGGATGAAGATCGGGTGATAAGGATAGAAATGTTGATTATCCATTTTAAAATCCTAAATGCATGCAAAATAAGGCATATGAATTCTAGGTCATCTCCAATCTATCCAATCCTATAACACAGTTACTCCATGAATAAATGAATAAATGAAAAGTAACACTCAACCATGAGAAGCAGGTTATATCGGTGTCATGGACATTAGGCAATATAATAAATATAGCAGTAGCCAGCAAACTAGAGTCTAAATCTTAAAAGCAGAACACAACACCCAACAAAATAAAAAATAAATAGAAAAAAAAAGAAAAAGAAAAAGAAAAAAGAACAATCCTCTACATTGCAAAGTGGATTTAACCTTCCAAAGCAATTAGGTTTGAGACCAATAAAAGTTAGCATTCACTACCTACCTAAATGAAACGAACTTAGAACTCAAATGGCCCCATGTCAACAATCATAAATTGATAATTGTCACCATCTTATCAACAACCATGCAATGTACGTAAGCATTGGGCAGTGCATGGACCTGGAGCGCCCCCTTCACCCATTGTACTTGATATTAACAGGGAAAAGAAAACATTCAGCTTTCACATATGGAAACACACAAATTCTTGCTTCCTTATATTGGACTATTCCTATGCACTAACAAACTCCAAAAAAAAAAAAGAAGCAAAACATAAGAAAGTAAACAGCATGAATCAAGTAAGGCGAAAACACATTTTAATAAAGGAGAAATTGGAAAATCAAAGCTTATATCAAATAAACAGCTTATGCATTAAAATTTTAAAATCTGGGCATGACACAAACTCAAGTACTGCCCTATACCTTGTAGCAAATAAAAGAGAGATGAAAAAAAAAAGAAAAAAACAATAATGGTAGCATGTAATGATAAAAGTAGGTTTTAGTCATTCTATGGCAAATAGCAAAAGGATGCATTGCCACTTGAAGCCAATTAGCCAACTACATGAAGACATACCTAATTCAGCAGCTTTCATAGCAGCAACTTTTGCAGCATTTAGGTCATTAGTGATGTCAACATCATTGCTGTGGGCCTGTCCCTTGGTCACTCTTCCGCCATTCTCCTCAGCTTGCTCCAAACTTGTCGGCTTTTCATTGGCTACAGCATAAGAAAACTTAGAAACTAATGGAACAAGTAATATAACGATGGTTTATTTAACACCAATCTGTTGGAAAACCGAAATGAATATAAATGCTTCTAAAATGTGAACCAAGCACACACACACACAAAGGAAAAAAAAATGGCAATAAAACATTACCAGCTTCATCGTAATCAATGCCCTTTCCTGACCTGAAGAGTTTCAGTTTCTTAGCTGGATTTTCCAGACTTTTACTGTCATTTATAGACTTTTCTTCAAATTGCTCCTTTCGAACTCTACCATATCTGTCCTTCTCCATATTCACTTCCCGTTCATCATAGTTTATCCTCTCCTTCTTGTAGCCTTCTTTATGGCGGTATTTATCATTGTCCCTCTCTCTCCAAGAAGAGGAGTCATTCCTGTGGCCCCTAGATTCTTCATTAAATGTTGTGTAATCATCTTTTCTATCTCCCAAGCTTCTACGAGAATCACTATTTTCTCCTCGATCATCTCTATCCTGCCTTCTTTGATCTCTGTCATCTCTGTCCTGCCTTCTTCGATCTCTATCATCTCTGTCCTGCCTTCTTCGATCTCTATCAGTCTCTTCAGAAACAGAGTTACCCTGTCTCCTACCAGACCCAACCCTCTCAAAAGATGAATCCTTGTCTTTATATTTCTGATAGTCTATAGATGGTGATTCTTTCTCCTTGTCCCTGCTTCTATGACCTGAACCATCATATCTATCACGACAATATTTGTCAGCATCCCGTGAATAGTCTTTTGACCTAGTAATGTCACTTTCTTGTCTCGGATGATCAGAGTGAGCACTAAGCCTTGATTCTCGACTTGAGCGAGAGGGAAACCTATCATACTTGCTATCTTCATCCACATGCTTGTCATGTCTGACATTATCATCGTGCCTGGAGTAACCATGAGCACTCCTGAAAGACCGTCGATCAGAATACCTATAGGAATCACCACTTCTACCATGTTGAATCCTACTAGAATCCGTATCTAGTTCTCTCCTATCTCTTCCTTGTCTAGCATCAGCACCATTTGTCGGGTCATTCCTTGTAAGGATGGGACTAGCACTGCGGTCCTGCTGAGGAGAATTTCCTGTAGATATACACAATCAGAAATCAGAGTACTGGAATGTGAGACATTCTTTGTTTACATGATTCAAACTTTCAAGGACCAAGATCGGAAGATATTGCAATTTCATGTGTCAAGTTAATGATAGTAAGAGCATTTCCTGAAAAGGAGAAACATATTTGGCTCATTGAAAATGAAGCTTCTAATTAGTCCTATGATCAGTCAAGTTCTATAGATCATAAAATAGCCAAGACTTGTAAATTGAACAAAGAATAAAGAAATAGAAATCATGGAACAAATATAATTAAAAGCAAACAAAATCAATAAAAACAAATCATCCCCATATTTCTAGTGTGATTAGAGAACCTCAACTCTGTCTATTTGACTAATGCAACAAGCTCCCCTGAGGCTTAACCCTAATGACTGACCAGTCTAATTTTCATAAAACTTCTGTATGCACTGAAGGTTCCTGATTTTTAATGCAATTCCAAACTTTATCAGTTATATGCAGGTACAAGGTGTCCTAAGTCAATTAGTCCAATACCCAAGGGTATTATTCAGTCTGTTTAGTTAATTAAGCTTGTATTAGTCTTTGTCTCGGTTAATTACTGCTTATTACTCGGTGCTGAGTCAGCTGTGCGTTGAAATTTAGGTGTCCTCGAAGGTATGGCAACACATGCTTTATGGAATGAACAATATTCTGTAAAAGATACTACTTTCTCTCTAATATTTTCTCTAAATATCGGTTTTCTCTCTTCTCTGTCAATCTCAGTCTCTTTTCACCACTTAATCACATTTAATTTTATATGATCACAATTCAATCTGTTAAACAAAATATTAATGAGTGACAACTAAACAGGACACACAGATTTGCTTATCCAAAATTCTCATTTAAGCCATTTAAAACCAGCAAAAAGAGGCCTATCAACATCAACAACATTTTGAAATAATAATTATCATTTCCAATCTACTTTGAGCAAAGATGACTAATTATCAGAGCGATAAACAGACAACATAAGTAATAACTCCCATGTAAATTCATCACAGGTTTATGGAAGTTTATGACACAAACAAAAGAAAGAAAACCTTTACAGAACACAAAAGGGTATGATGCAGAAAACGATGTAGTCAACAAAATCAAGACCAAATTCCTAGCAGATTTCAACCAGTGGTCTTCATCAGATGTTGGACTAATTAGGTCATGACTGAGACTACAAGGGACATTTAAAAGTCCCAATTTGTGCTTGCATGGATTTACTATGGCAAATCTTACTCCTATTAAGTCTTCATACTAGGGGCGCTTTTTGATGAAATTACTTCTTATTAGCCCTAATCTACTTTGTGTGAGGAGGAATCTGGTAATTATTATTCTCGGTCTTCCACATTGAAACCACTCATTCCTTTTAAAACCCTAAAATCCCATCAACCCCCGACCAAATCCACAAAAAAGCATCCTTCAAGCTTGCAAATAAACCTGAAATCACCATCCATGGTACCGTTCAATGTGACCAGATGGTAAATCTAATCCTTTTCCTATCATCTCCTTTCCTTCTATTTTTTCCCTCAAGACTGAGTCTTTCCCTCTCTAAATCGACACACATAAAATAATTATCTTCTCCCAATGAACAGAATGCCTGGCATACAAAGGAAGTAAGAAAATTGTGAAGGAAAGGAATGCTTTCCTGATCCACCAATTCGATCGTGGCTCATATTTCAATAGAAGGGACTTATTTGACATATTTTATAAGTAGTGGTCTTGTGTAGATTTTCATGTTCAAGAGCAGAACTGTCATTTTTGCACTAATTGCACCATAGATTACATATAGAATTGGCTAAGCCTACATGGTCAGAGAGTTGAGATGTTTACATCAAGTTTATGGGGGCCTGTTATTTAATAGCTTCTTAATTAGGTTCTGTTTGTTTCCCTCAAAAAGATTAGTTCCTCCCAAGAAAAGCACTTCAATCACTATGTAATATCTCATCCAAATGGGAAATCTCGGATTCAAGTAACATGAAACACAACTTCCACCCATATAGCAAATAAATAGTAACTTATTTGCGAATAAAGAGAAAAAGTTGAATTCCAATCTCGAAACCCAATTCTAGCAGGTTTGTTGAAATATGGATGCCAAGTATTTCTCCAGTCCACATTCTTGGACAAAATTTCATCTTTCTGCAATCTCAATCTGAATCAAATTAATGCCAAGTTGCAACATGTACACTCAGAGTAGGTCCAACCAATTGCATCCTTCAAATATATATAAATTAATCCCAATCTTATTGCTAATAAAGATTTACAGCAACTTATTCCTTCACTTTTAACCCCTTATCCTTGCCAAATCACAGTTAAATTACTTCTGCCAAAAAAAAAAAATTCCTAATTGACTTCTAACATGGAACAACTTTGTACAGAACTCCGGGACCCTAAATCACTTTGTACTGTGCCCATTTATACTAGATGCAGATGCTCTTGTGAACATAGAAAACCACAACCCTCTTACATATATTACCCTACATAAATATTTTTTACTTCACAACAATAAAATCTAAAGAAAGTTAAGCTCAATGGAAATTTGACTCCTTTACTACCCACATTAGATGATCTAATCCTCATCCACCCATTTCATCAATTCTAACCTGAAGCATTTTCTAGGTGACACAATTTAATTCAAAAAGAATTCCACTAGCAGAACATGCAATCAACAACCCCCACTGCATAATACAAACAACCTTTGACATTGAACCACACTAACATGTCTTTTAACAGTACTAAAAAGGACTGAAATCTTATATTGACACTGTAGAAACATCATAAACCAAAAACACTTGAGGGTTCTATAAAAAACAGCGAGAACTTAAAACAAAAGCAAACAACCAACCCTCAGATGAAGATGGCCCAATGATTGGAGATCGGCGCCTATACTGTCGGTTAGATGCATCATTAGCAGGCTTGCGAAAAGCTGCTTTTGCCTCAGAACTATCAGGAGGTGAAGTCTGCAAATTTGAGTCCATAAAGCCTATTACCTGAAATAAAATATGGCTTAAGTAAACATTTTAAGGTTTGAAATGAACAAAAAGATTTTAAGTTTAGTTAGTATTAACTTATTAAAAAGTAGAGATCAATTTATTAAGAAAAAGAAACAATAGTGGGAATTTACGATTTGGGCTAGGGGAGGAATAAACTTACGGTAATTCAAGATTAGATTAAAATCGCCTAAATAAAGCTACCAATCTTATTACTTAAACCGGAAATTACTTTAGATGATTAAAGGCCCATAAGAATAAAAGGAAGAAAAACTAGTTTGAAATTTTAATTACCTCAAATCCTTAGCGGCCTGAACGACGATCACCGACTTGTTTGGCTTCCTTCACCGTATCTGCTGCTGCTCTCTGTTGACGCGAGTTTTCTTTGTTGTCACCGCCTTGCGGTCGCGGATGGTTCTTGGCTACTTGTTAATTTTTGCAACCAAGCAATGGCCGTATGGGCGTGGCGACGTACCTAGGTTTTGGAAAGTTATTTATAACTAGAGGCCAAAAAAAAAAATGTCAAAATCTGACCCGAATCCGAGAATCCGCTCAATCCGTCTCAACGCGAAACCCTCCAACCCGATTTGACCAGAAAAAGTAAACAACTCGAACCCGCCCGACCTGAGACTTGACGAACCCGTGACCCAAACGACCCGCAACCCAGATGACCCAAGATCCGAATGACCCGTAACTCAAATGACGCGAAACTCGAATGACCCGTAACCCATGACCCGAAACGCAAATGACCCATAACCCAAGATCCGTATGACCCGAATAACTCGAGAAATTAACCCGAATGACCCGAGAATATTATAAACTAAAATTATCTTTTATTCAATAATTTATATATCATTATTTATTCCGTACAATTTATATTACTACTATGATTTTACCTACTATAAATTGGCTAAATAGCCCCTTTGTGCCCTGATCTTTACAAATTTAAGCCAGATTGCCCCTTGAACTTTAAATTGTACCACTTTGCCCCCTAAATTTGTAAAATCAGGCCAATTCCCCCTTAACTTCACGGATTCCGTTAAGTCCAATAAAATTTGCTCACATGGCAAACTTATGCTGACGTGACACTTCCACGTCAGTGCTCATGTGGGCCCCACATGACCCTAAATGCTAGGGTGGGGCACGCATGAAAGTTGATGTGGAAATGCAACGCCAGCGAATTTTGTGGAACTTAACGGAATCCGTTAATCAACCGTTAAGTCAGGGGTAAATTGACCTGATTTTACAAATTCATGGGGCAAAGTGGCACGATTTAAAATTCAATGCAGACCTAATTGACCCGAACCCCGAGTGACCTGAAGCCAAAACCCGAACCCGTCCAACCCGAGACCCGAATGACCCAAAACCCGTATGACCCGAGACTCGAATAACCCGAATCCAGATGATCTGAAACCCGAATGACCTGAGAAAACTGCATGACCCATTTGACCCGGACCCAGATGACCCGAATCCGAAACCCGCCCGTTTGACACCTCTATCTATAAGTGTATATAAGTGTAACCGTAGCCTAAATTTGCCCAAAGATGTAATGATTTGACTTAATTCCATATCTAATGTAATGGCCCAAATATTTGCTAAGTAATGTGGTGGAATTTTATTGTTTTGCCTATTACACCTTTTTTAAAACTTTAAACCAATAGAGAGAGAGAAAGGATCAAATTCCGGCCACTTTTCGTCATTTTTGTCGCCGCCCCACCGATAGCCACGTTTAATAGCCTAAAAACTGGTCGGAAATCAAATATTTCTTCCTCTTATTTTCGTTTCCAATTATGATTCCTTCGAGATTTCTCCAAAACTCTATTTACAACAACAAAAAAAAAACTAATTGAAACACATTCTGTTGATTGCCTGAAAACTTTTCTTCCACAATCAAAACCTCTTGAAACTTCACTTTCATTTGGGTTATATCAATCTTTAAATATTTAGTCACCTGAAAGTCTAAAACCCTCTTTTTCACCTTTTCTTTAACGTTTTCTTTATAAATTAAATTTTCTTTTGAGTTTAATGGTTACAATGGAAAATGTTTAATTAATGTAAAAAAGCCCATCAAAAAATGAATGATGATGATTCGAGCAACTTGATGGAACTAAACAAATTGATTTTGTATATGAGACAGAAGGGGGGAATATACTGGTGCTTGATTTTGTCGATGAACAACGAAACGAACAAGAAACAAGGGAATGCTTCATTAAGGGTAAATTGAGAAAAGCGTTGAAATTCTTATCATAACAATGGGGTATATTACAAAATTATGTTGAAGCATTACATCTATCGGGTATATATGGGTCACGATTACACTAACGGATAATCCCCCCCCCCCCCCCCAAAAAAATACGAGGTCCAAATTTAATTGGGCCTTAACTTTGAGAGAAAAATTTTGAAAGTGTTGGTACACTAACAGTGTAAGTGGGGTGAGGAGTTGACACATACTTATTTTCTGAATTAATTTTCATTTAAAAATTCAAAAGTATTCCCTAAAGGACACGTGTCAATTCTTAAACCCCGCATATGTAGTCTGCTAAACTCCACTGACAATGGACCTAATAATAACTCATTTCAAAAAGGGGTGGTATTTACTCTAAAAA
This sequence comes from Corchorus capsularis, assembly GCA_001974805.1. Taxonomy (NCBI): domain Eukaryota; kingdom Viridiplantae; phylum Streptophyta; class Magnoliopsida; order Malvales; family Malvaceae; genus Corchorus; species Corchorus capsularis. Next base: position 80,092 of record AWWV01011314.1, read on the forward strand.
ATCACACTTTTTAAAATTTGTGAACGGGTGTCTTAAATATTTACAAATAGTTGTTTAAGTGGTTTGTCACTTGTTTCCCTTAAACAAGATATCGTGAATCAAGGGCGGATCTTTGTTAAGACTTGTGGAGGCCATGCCCCCCAAATTTTAAAATTTCCTTTAATATTGTATGAAACATACAATTTCTTTAGTCCATTTACTATTCTAGGCTTGTTATCTTTTTTTGTGTATTTTTGAGTTACTGTTTAGTGAGGTTTAATGGTGATTTAATGTTTGGTTTTGTTGTAATTAATGGTTGATGCAATGTTTGTCTTGTTGTAATTAGTGGGCTTGATTTTCAACTGAAAAAGGCCAGATGTTAGTTTGTCGTTTGGCATCGTTTTTGTTCTTTTGTTTTTTTTTGTTTCGTTTTCGTTTTGTTTTTATTGCATTGTCAATTGTTTGAAAACAAAAACATGTTTGTATATACAATTTTGTTTTGTTTTTAAATAAAAAAGTAAAAAAAAAAGTGAAAAAGCATGTGAGTTACTTTTTATGAATGTGTTTCTATGTTTTAGAAGTGTTTTGGAAAAACATGAAAATACAAAATTCTTGCTTCCACTTTTTTTCCAAAATACTTGATTCTGTTTCCAAATTTTTTGAAAACGGTAACAGTCTACCAAACATGTTTTCACTGTTTTGTTTTCAAAAACAGAAAACTGACAACAGAAAATAGGAAACAGAAACAATACCAAACAATCCTAGTCAGGCTAGGTATTAGTTTTGGACCAGGTGTCCGGTTTTCTCCTTCTTTTTAACATGCAAAAAGCTTGAAAATTTTCGTTTTCACTCTCCACGGCTTCAACGCCTCTCTCTAATACATCTCTAATCTCTTCCATCCACTGTTGTAATTTTCTTTCTCATCTCTCATCCTATTCCCTCCCTCCTCAATTCATTCTTCTCCATCTCCATCTCCATTAGTTTGGTTACTCTTTGGGACTTGGGAAAAGAAAAAGGAGAATTACAAAAAGGGTGGTCTATCAAAAATTATTACTATTTGGTACCATGATATTTTGTATTTATTAAAAAGGAAATATAAATTTTTTAAATTATTAAAAAGGATATGAAACTACCATTTTTACCTTTACATTTAGAAGTTAATAATAAAAAAAAGGAAAAAAAGACATATTTCCTTACTATAAAGATTGGCATATTGCCCATTACCTTATTTATTTGATTTAGTTGAATGGTGATTCCGTAAACATCACTAGGAAAAGACTCCCGCTTTGGGTAGAAGATGTGGACCAAACCTTTTCCTTCATTAGAAGCGTTCCCCATCTATAACAACATTCATTCCCGAGAAAGTGAGATCACCACCACCTTGAAATATTATTTATTTATTATAATAAAAACATATGTGATTGTGGATGTAAGGATTGAGTGTGGGTTTTAAATATTTTCGATTCCTAACGATTCTGGGCTTATTCTTTCGATTGGGTTTGTTAATTTAAGGTAGAGAGAATCATGCTTTGTGTGGTAGAAATTGGTAAAAGTGGTAGTTCAATATCTTTTTAATAATTTTATAACTTTGTATTTCCTTTTTGATAATTACAATTTTGTACAGTACTAAATAATAAAAATTTCTGTTTGACCGCCCTTATTTGAAATTTTCCGAAACTTTATGGAGTTCTTTTTTGTTCAAATATGAAGAACGAGATGACCTTCGCAATTTTCTTCTAATTTGAATGCCAAGCTCCTCAGAGGTAAACTCAACAAATCCAATGGGGTTAAAGGATTAAAGCCATACACAGTTTCAAAAGGTGAATGTCCAGTAGTGTTATGTATGCTTCTATTGTATGCAAATTCAACATGAGGTAGACAATCCTCCCAAATTCTTAAGTTCTTCTTAATTAATGCCCTAAGCAAGGTAGACAAACTCCTATTAACTACTTCCGTTTGACCATCGGTTTGAGGATGACAAGTAGTTGAAAATAACAACTTAGTACCCAACTTAGTACCCAACTTAGCCCACAAAGTTCTCCAAAAGTGACTTAAGAACTTAGCATCTCTATCACTTACAATCGTCCTTGGCATTCCATGTAGTCTAACAATCTCTTTAAAGAACAAATTAGCTACATTAATGGCATCATCCGTTTTAGTGCATGCAATGAAGTGTGCCATCTTAGAAAACCTATCAACAACCACAAAGATAGAATCTTTACCTCTCCTAGAACGAGGTAAACCTAACACAAAGTCCATACTAATATGAGTCCAAGGTTCATGAGGAATAGGCAAAGGAGTATAAAATCCATGAGGCTTAGATGTTGATTTAGCTGGTAAACATACAATGCAACTAGCAACATACTTTCCTACATCATGTCGCATCTTAGGCCAAAAGAAGTGTTCATGCAATATGTCATCTATCAACTCCAAAGTGACCCATTAAACCCCCTTCATGCGATTCCCTCATGAGCAAGATGCGCAAAGAACAAGAAGGCACACACAATCTAGATTCCTTAAACAAAAATCCATCATGCTTATAATACTTCCCAAATCCAGAATTTTCACATGCTTTAAAGATTTCACCAAAATAAACATCGCTAGCATACAATTCTTTAATATACTCAAATCCAAAAAACTTAGAATCAAGCATGGAAAGTAAGACATACCTACTTGATAAAGCATCGGCTACAACATTCTCCTTACCTTGTTTGTATCGCACGACATAAGGAAAACTCTCTATGAACTCACTACACTTAGCATATCTCTTGTTCAACTTTTGTTGGCCTCTTAAATACTTTAAGTTCTCATGATCCATATGAATCACAAATTCCTTAGGCCATAGGTAGTGTTGCCAAGTTTGCAAAGCCCTCACAAGAGCATATAACTCTTTGTCATAGGTTGGATAGTTCAATGCAGCCCCATTCAATTTCTCACTAAAGTATGCGACGGGCTTCCCACCTTGCATTAAAACAGCTCCAATTCCAACCCCTGATGCATCACATTCAATCTCAAAAGTATTGTTAAAATTAGGTAAAACAAACAAAGGAGCATTAGTTAATTTTTCTTTCAAGGTCTCAAATGCTTCTTGTTGTTCTTTTCCCCACTTGAATGGTGCATTCTTCTTCATCACACTAGTAATAGGTGCGGCTAAGGTGCTAAAGTCCTTAACAAACCTCCTATAGAATCCGGCTAGTCCATGAAAAGATCTTACTTGACCAACGTTGGTGGGAGTTGGCCAATCTTTGATTGCTTTGATCTTCTCCTCATCAACCTCTATACCTTGCGATGACACCATAAAACCAAGACAAACAAGCTTGTTTGTGCAAAAGGTGCACTTCTTAAGGTTAGCATACAACTTCTCAACCCTAAGTAAATCTAACACATATCTTAGATGCTTAACATGCTCATCTAGGTTTCGGCTATACACAAGTATATCATCAAAATAAACAACAACAAACTTGCCAATAAAAGCTCTTAAAACATGATTCATTAATCGCATGAATGTACTAGGTGCATTAGTCAATCCAAAAGGCATAACTAACCATTCATACAACCCTAACTTAGTTTTAAAGGCAGTTTTCCATTCATCACCCTCTTTCATGCGAATTTGATGATAGCCACTCTTTAAATCAATCTTTGAAAATAAACAAGCACCATGCAATTCATCAAGCATATCATCTAATCTAGGAATAGGGTGATGATACTTTACCGTTATGTTGTTTATTGCCCTACAATGAACACACATTCTCCAAGTTCCATCCTTCTTAGGAACAAGCAAAACAGGAACTGCACATGGAGAAAGGCTTTCACGCACAAACCCTTTTTGAAGTAGCTCACTAACTTACTTCTCCAATTCCTTTGTTTCTTCAGGATTTGTCCTATAAGCTGGCTTATTAGGTATTTGCGCCCCAGGGATGAAGTAAATTTGATGTTCAATCCCCCTAATTGGTGGTAAACCACTAGGAATCTCCTCAGGAAACACATCTACATAATCACTCAAAAGAGAAACAATGTTGCTTGGAAGCTCTTTTTCCAAGTGGTTAGTGCTCACAAGTGTATATTTAAGCAAAAGTAAGATCAAAACAGAATTATCATTCAAAGCTTCTTCAATCTCACTCTTAGTAGTTAACATACACTCCTTATTAACTTTCTTAGAACTAGCATGCTTATCAACCAAATCAGATTTACTATCTACGCAATTCATACTAGTACTAACAAGTTTACTATTTTCTTTAGTCCTAAATTCAGATTCCAATTTAGCAAATTCATCCCTCGCTTTTATTTGATCTTTTAAAGCTTCTTGAGGTGATAAAGGAATCAAAGTAATAGGACGCTTACCACACATAAAGGAATACTTATTTGTCTCACCATCATGATGGACCTTGTTGTCATATTGCCATGGTCGACCAAGTAAGACATGGCATGCTTGCATTGGTAGCACATCACATAGCACTTTATCATCGTACCTACCCAAAGAAAGAGAAACTAAAACTTGTTTTTTTAACCTTAATCTCCTCTCTATCATTGAACCATTCTAAACTATAGGGTTTAGGGTGTTTAGTGGTAGGTAACGCTAACTCCTTCACTAGGTACACACTAGCTATGTTTGTACAACTCCGTCCATCAATGATCACACTACTAGGCTTCCCATTCGCATACATCCTAATATTAAACAAATTCTCCCTTTGATTGTGCACATCTCCTTTAACATAGGCACTTAATGTTCTCCTTGCAACTAAGTTCAAGAGTGCCGATGTTGAGCCATCATCATCCTCATCCTCATATGACAATCCCCTTTCATCATCTCCACTAGATCCTAATGGAAATTCTTCATCTTCACTAAAAATTTCTCCATAGTCATTAGTATACATAACTGATCGAGCTTAAATTATGCATATTTTTATAGCTATTTTTCTATACTTTTTGCCATTTTTATGTGTATTTTACCCCTATTTTGCTAGTATTTGTGTTTTTAGGTCTTGAAGACAAGAAAAGTGAAAACTTATTGTTTTTCACTTTTGGAGCTATTTTGGTGACTTTTTACTCAACTATGGACTTAGCCATTTGGAATGAAGATTTGGAGATGCGGAGTTCATGTTTGAAGATTATTTGAAGATTATTTGAAGATTTGAAGACAATTGAAGAATTATTTCAAGAAGCAAGAATTGAAGATTTGGAGCTTAATTGCAAAGGATTGAAGCCAAGCCCAGAAGAAGCCCGGAAGTTAAGGATTTTTGGATATTTTATATGGGAATATACTCAGCCCATATAAACCTATAATTGGAGTTAAAATCCCAATTTGTAGGCTTAATATCCAAAAGAATATCCAAATCCCGTAATTTCCCGGAGATTTGCGATTTAATCCCGGTTTCAGCGCAGTCTTGGTAGAAAGGCCATAACTTTCTGCTCAGATGTCCGTTTTAACCCCATGAGTAGCCGTTGGAAAGCTAACTCCGAGATCTACAACTTTCCTTTGAAGTGTAAAGCCCAGATCTGCCATCTTCAAGCCCGAATTTGATGTCGAAGTTCCTGCAGAAATCCAGAAAATTCCAGAATCCTATTTTGAATTGGATTCTACTCTAGGAAGGCTCTAAACCAAATTTGAAGATTACTCTAAGCCTAGAACGTCCTACCCTCTTTTTCTAAGTCTAATAGGAGTCTTTAGGTTATTCCTCCACTATAAATAGCCACCTCCTGTAACACAAATCACACATATACAATATACACAATTCTCTTTCATCTTTTTCTTAGAAAATATTCTAGTTTTTCTCTAGTTTTAGGTCAAGGGTGCCGTACCCCTCTCTTTGCATAGAGAGGGGCGGCAACCCTAGGAGATTTCAAGAAGAGGATTTTGCCTTCAAGTTTTGTAAGTTTTCTTAAGGCTCTCATGGATTTATCCATGAGTAGCTAAACCCTTAATACTTCTAATCCTTTGGTGAATTCGATCAATTGATTATGGTGAGATTTCTATACTTATAATTTTGTGTTAAGTTCTTGATGATAGTAGGCAAAACCCTGTTTTATTTTATGATCTTGATAGTTATTGATTTGGATGGCCACTGATGAAGTAATTGGATTGATCTATGGCTAGATCAAGCGTAGAATTCATCACTCAAGTTTGATTGTTTGTAGCAAATCAGGTTTGTTTAATCGCTGCCTGATGGGCGTTTGTCTATCGGAGGGCGAGAAATTTCTCTTCGTATGGTTCTACTTGTAGGCATGTGTGTAAAATTAATTGTTCTTAATGCTTTGTTTTCAAGCGATCTTTAAGCCCTAAAAAAATAATCGATTGCTGAAGGAATAAAAGGGATAACTGCAGCTTTAATCGGCCTTTTATCTAATATACATGTTGGGAAACCTATACCAGTTGTCAGTCAAGAATAAGATGCTTAATTCACCTTTTAAATCAATGATCCATAGTTAATCTGATTGATTCATACCATCGGAGAAGAAATATGCTTTTTAATTATTGTTTGCTTTATAATTGCTATAGATTTAGATTTATATTTAGATTTAATTTACTTTGCTTAGTTTTTAGTTTAATTGCTTTCTTTTTAATTGATAATTTTAAATCCCCTGTTTTTTCTGTTTTAGAACTAATTTTTGGAAAAGATTTGTTCTTGGGAATAAAAGTTCTTCACCCTTCTCTGTGGGATCGACCCCTTCTTACTCTATCTACTTTAGTTAGGTTTTGTGGGGATTATCTTATGATTGCTGACGACACGATCAGTAACTCTTGTTAACGCAATCCTTTGCATAATGACCATATCCTTGACACATAAAGCATTTAACATGATTCTTAGAAGATGAACCCGATGAAGGCTTTGGATCGGTTTTAGGACTTGCTCCTTTTTGCGCAAACTCCTTCTCTTTGTTGGATGATTTCTCATCTTTCTTGATTGGAGTTTTCCATGAGCTTGATGATGATGCAAAGCTCTTCTTATTCCGCTTCACTTGGCTCTCGGCCTTCAATGCATGTTGAAGCAATTCCTCAACATCATAGTGTTGTTGCATCTCCACAATGTCATGAATCTCCCTATTCAACCCCGCCAAAAATCTTGATATAGTGGCTTGTGGAGCTTCATCAATTTCAGCCCTAGACATCAACAACATCATCTCGGAGTAGTATTCATCAACACTCCTTGTCCCTTGCCTCAAAGATTGCAATTCTTGGTAGAGACCATTAGTATAAAAGCTTGGAACAAACCTCTTCCTCTTAAAGCTCTTTAGCCAACCAAGTATCAATAGGTCTTTCCAAATTTCTTCTTCTTGCTTACACTAGTTGATTCCACCAATTCAAAGCATTCTCCGTAAATTCAAGAGTAGCAATTTGCACCTTCTTTGGCTCGGCATGAGGGTGATAATCAAAGTAGATATCCAATTTCGATTCCCACTCCAAATAATCGGATGGTAACCCTCTCCCATTGAATTTAGGGATTTTGTATTTGATGTTGTCTTTAGACTCTTCTCTTTCAACTTCCCTTCTAGGTCGCATGTTCTCATTGATTGCTTGACCTCCAAGCTCTTGTTGTCTCAATCTCTCCATTGGATCCATCCGAGGAACAACTTGTCTTGGTGGAGGTTGAACTCTTTCATTGTTGTTTGCGACATTGGCTCTTTCTTGAGGAGGTTGAACTTGTTGATTTTGGCCATCCTTTACTCGTTGGACATCATTGGCCAAAGTATCGAATTTAGTATCCATAGTGTCCAATCGTTGCATTAGGGTTTGCAACATAGTAGTCAAATTGGCTTGATCTTGTTCTCCTTCCATGGTACCTACACAAAGAACAAAGATTAGTAGTAAAAATTCTCACAAGTGTGTGTGTGTATACCTTGATTGTGCTCTCGTGTTTTGCACTCAAATCCTATGGATTGGCGGTCCACTACTCTCTTGATGATCTCACAAGATTATGCCTTTTACTAGCTTTCAATAGGCCTAATAAGAGCAACTCCTAGAGAACTCATTTCTTCTCGTGATCTACTTGAGGAACAAACAATTAGTAGCAAAATTTTTGTGAATCAAAGGAAAGTGATCTTAAACCAAAACCAAACCACTTATGCAGGCTCTTGATGTCGAATTCCTTCTTGCTGCACAAAAACTCAATTCAAGCACAAATCAAACAATTCAAACGATTAGCAAAACCCTAGTACCACTTATCTCCTATTTTGTACCACTTGTATCCAATAGGGTTTGTAACTTGAAATTCTTCAAATTAAATCTCAATTCACAGTAAAAGCAACCCAAGGATCTTAATCACACAAACAATTAAGGCTAATTGCAACCAATTGAATCAATTGCACAAAGAAAACCCTAATCCCCAAATTTCCCAAACTAAAACCCTAGTTTCTATAACAAATCGATAACAACACAGATTTTTTTGATTTTTTTTTTCAATATTTTTCCCAGAAAGATCACATCAAAAAGAAGTCTAAAACTCAATTTTCACAGCTTTCCGAGCTCAAACGAATCCGGGACAAAAATCATAAGTTTCTGGTCGAAATTTTTTATTTATTTATTTTTTGATATTTTTCTATATAACTACTAGTTATAAGGAACTCAAATCTGAAATTTCAAGTCGATTGGAGTTAAGGTGAATCAGCTATGATTTTTCAAAGTTTCTGATTTTTTTGATTTTTTCAAAGAGTGGTGCGATAAGGGTGTGGGTAATTTTGATGGATGAAAACTTAATGAATGATGAATAGAAGGATATATTTACCAATTGAAGATGACAACCTATGCTCTGAATACCAATTGATACTAATGTAGTTGTGATAGATTCAAATCCACCTTTGAGACCCGCCAAAGATCAACTTGAAACACCAAAACTTCTAGACTCGTATTAGTCGATAAACCTAACCTAGTCTTCTTCTTCGTTCGTCGGCCTTAAGCTCTCAATTAGACCTGCAATTGAACACTTAAGATCACAAGATTCACAAACAATTAAGCAATCACAACCTAATTGTTTGCTGGGACTCTACAAGACTGAAGAACCCTAAGTTTGCTCAAACTAGAACAATGAAGCTAAGATAATCAATTTGGGAAAATAATCCTCAACTTTATTAATCAACTCAACTTATGTTTACAAGAGGGGGATGGTCCCTTTATATAGTAGTAGGGGACGCATAACCCTTCTCCTAAAGCTAAAAGGAAATCGTTACATAAAGGAAGGATCAAGGAAATTACCTACTCCTTACCTACTAGGAAAAGTAAATACATAACTTAATTAAGCAAGGATTGGACTTAGTCAAACAAGGCCCAACCCAATGTCTTCTAGACTAAATAAATAACTAATCTAAGATAGAATAAAGGCCCAATTGGCCGAATTACACAATGATAAGATCAAGGCTCAACGATTTCAAGTAAAGTGCATAGCTTGGAATCGTTGGGAACATTCCTTGGCTTGATGTCTTCAATGCTCTCCAATTGATCTTCAAGATGAGTTCGTACCAAGCTCAATAAAGCTTCCTTGAACCTTTTAGCCCGAACCCTTGTCATAGGACCTAATGGAATGGCTAAAGGGTCAAATGGCTAGTTGTGCCCGGTCTTGTGCGATTGACCCATGCCATGGCCGGTCATGTGCGATCCCTCCATGCAATGGCCGATCTTGTGCGATGGCATCCTCTCCATGTTCCTCCATGCTTCCTTTTAAACCGGGATCAACCATAGCAGCTTCTTGAATATCCGAGACATCTCCAACTTTGTCCGAGGCATGATCTCCATTAGCTCCATTGTGCTCTTCAAGACCATGATAAGCCCTTGGCGCATCAGTGAAGCCAACACGGGACATGCTTGTGGCATAGGCAAAACAATAGATAAGCTTATTAAATTTACTTTAAAAGGGGATTTTGTTGTATCTAAGTCTGAGATAAGTGAATCCGATATGAAAAAAGGTAAAACATCGATAGAAACCATTCTTGAAGGCAAGGTATATATGTGTGACATTAATTTTAAATTATATTTATTTTTTAATTATGACAGTGCCACTATATAACATAGTGAATTTTATTTGGTCACAAGGAAAGCCATCCACAATGACATTTGATTTTGGCTTAGAATTTGAAAAGGGTCAGTCACCAGGAAGGCCAATAGTTGATGTCGTATTGGACTTTCACTTTGTTGTCAAGAATGACTCTCCGAAAACGAAGCATTCTATTTCATGCACCTGGTTCTTTTCAACTCCTATATCTTCTAAACTTTTTCTTTTTAAATTTAATTATATATTATTGATTATTGATATATAATTTTCGCAAAACATAGTTTATAATTTTTAGTTGAGGGTTCTTATTTGTTTATTGTATAATAATAATTGGAGCTTTCAGAATATTTGGATCACGTTGCACTGTTTCTAATTAAATTACCAGTATAGAGAGATAAGAAATTATTACATGGATCGGTTCCACCACGTCATTTGTGATCCTAACCAATAAAATTGTGGCAATTCAGATTTTTTCCTACGATTAAGCTTCGTGAGGAAAAAAATCAAGATGATCAGTACGTATTTTGGAATTCTTGTGAGGGGAGGAGTTCTTATAACTGTCTCCTAATCATGATATTTTGCCTTACATTATATGATGGTTAACAATTGAATTACAGATATAAAGAGGATATGCCTCTTTCGTCACCTATTAATTGGATTGAGAAATTGGATCATTCTGAGGAAACTTTTACACCTTCAGAGAATTACATCGGCAAGCGTCCGTTTTAAGAAGGAATGCTTTTTAGTGGTTGAGGGGAACAAGCATTTAGCAAACATAACGATCACCAATGACGTGATCCATTTCATTGAACCTTGCTGTCCTTGTGAAATGAATAATGTTGGAAGTCGCGGTAATGATGGTACATTCAGTGTGCTAAGCTACAATATCCTTACAGATTTGTATTTTAAATACCCTACAAAATACTATCAAGTTTGGGAATATCGTAAGGAAGCATTGCTAAAAGAGATTAGTGATTATAAAGCTGATATTCTTTGTCTGCAAGAGGTGATTCTTTATTTCCAAAATTAGGTTTTAGGATATAATTTTTGTTTACCTTCGATATTTGTAGAGTCTCTGATACCAATTGGTTGTCCACTTGATGTACTAGAGTGGGGAATAACACTTAATGAAAATTTTTGTTCTGAAATGTGTTAAAGAGACTAGTTCAGAATAGACAGTTAAAGTCACTAATGAAAAATAAAGGCACAGACTGTAAGTGAAGAAAATAGAGATAAAGAGGAAAGTAAAGACGTTAACAAACTGAGTAGTGGAATGTAAAAGAGTAAGGAAAGATAAAACTGGAATGATTCTGGAAAGGATGAAAATTTGATGCACGATGATTTATAGAGGTTTGGCCATTCATGCCTACGTCCTCTACCTTGGATATCACACAACAAGAGTTGCAGAATCCACTATCAGTGAAGTTAATTTGGTCTTCACAACACCTATTTACATGCACAAAGCTTCAAACCCGAAACTTCAACCACAAGTGCACAAACCGCACTTAAACAACCACAAACACAAAGCATGAGAGTGTAGAAACAATCCTAAAAATCAGAATACACAAGATCAAGCCTAATACAAACTAAAGATATAATCTTTGAGCGCAAATAGAAAGGTCCAAACAACTAAGAAAAGTTAGAGTGAGAGCAAAGCTTGGACTTGTTGGGATTTTGAAATTCTGGAGAGAGAGTGTGTGTCTAGATCTTCAAAAATGCTCCAAAACTTGAGCTCGACGGTTAGATTTAAGTTTTTATAGCCTCTCAAGCAAACTAGCCGTTATCGGGTCTAATTCAAACATTTTTCCCGTTATTTTGTCTTTTAGTCGCGTCAGGCTGTTAACAGCTTTAGCGTGTCCGTACAACGCTAACGTCTCTAACGCGTCCGTACTTTTTGTTGTCTACTGCTAGTTGCTTTAATCTCCAGATCATTAACCCCACCAATGACTTTTGTTTTCTTCCAACTTCAAAACTTTGTCTTGACTTAAACATTTTTCTTGAACTCTGAGTTGATCATACTTCTTCAGTTATGAATTTTGCCTTCTGAAATTGCTACATTTGGCTCCAAATTATCTCCATTGGAAATTTTGCATTCTTCATTTGTCTAAGTTTTTATGGCATTCTTCTACATTAGTGTCACCGGTGAAGCTTTCTTTCTAAGAGTCTACATTATTCAACATTTCTCTGTTAAAGACTTCACTGCACACTAAGTAGACACATTGGCTAACATACTTGGGTTTATTTTGTTATCATAAAAAACAACAGGGTTCAACATGTAGTATTGAGTAAGGCCGCTGCTTGTATGGATATTTAAGCCTACAAGTAGTGGTTTATTTGCATTAATGTAAATGTCTTCTTTAAAAATGAATTTTTAGCATTCTGAGTGGTGATTCATTTCAACAATAACATGGAAGTGCTTTACATTGCATAGTTTTTAATTAAGAATATAAATTAAAATTATTAATGCATTTACCATGTTATTAGAGCCCAACTTTTAAAATGGAAAAGTAACCAAATAAAATCTAAGTTTAAATGTAAAGATAAACTTGCAGTCGCTATTTTTTTATGGAAGAAAACATGATTTTAAAAAAGATAAAGTTGCAAATATATAAAAAATTAAAAGCATGTTCTCATTTTAATAAATTATATATATATATACACACACACACACAGATGAAAAACACTTGAAAATTCCTCTCCAACTAAAATCAATTATAGTATTTTGATATAAGAAATAACCCAATATCATAAAAAGAATGATTGTAGTAGAAAACTTTTAAAGATAAACGTTATTTTAAAAATTAAAATAAAAGGCAAATCATATTCTCAAGAACTAGCATTTATCTTTATTTTTTAAAATTTGTTTTCAAGTATTTATGCGATTTCAAATCACTTATTTATTTATTCAAAATTTTATTCAATTTATCACTTACACTTCTATTACAAATAACTACGCCATACTGTTCATGCTTACCACTCTAAAATTTTAGCTAATAAAAAAAAACCTTGTAGCTAGCTTCAAGTTCCAATACCTCATCCTGAGCTCTCCCCTCCTTATCAACCCTATCTGATCCACATGCATTATGTCTCATCTATATTATGACATCATCATCACTTGATTAATACATATAAGTTAGTTGCACAAGTTTTGTTTGTTTATACATGCATTGTGATTTGGGGATCGTTAGTTTGTTCCAATGGGTCAGCTAGAGTCAGCCAATTTTTCATTAAACATGCATGAAAGGCTTCAACTACAGAAAAGTGTTACGGAAAACTAGTAAGAATTGTGCCAACTGTGACGTGGATGATTCACCAAATCAATTGCTAACTTCACCACGATCAATTAGGTGATACGCTTCTACAAAGGTTGTTTGTTCATGTATAAGGGCGTGTCTAATCCCTTTTCCGCCGCAAAGCTTGCTAATCATACGCAACAGGTTCGAAGACCCATAGTTCTAGAAGGCACATGTGTCTGAACGCTATGTTGAATGTGCAATTGACACTACACCACGTAGGTAACTATGCAGGTAAGGCGTCGACTGGTCCTAGAAACGGCAGCGACAGTGGGAGGAGTTAATGGCTAGACGTGCTGCAACCTATGGATCACCAGACAGCTCTTCCGCTCTATAAAGATCAGGGGGAGGGGGGCATAGCACAATTCTTTTTGGGGGAGGGTTGGTTTGCCCGGGTGGCTGATCCTGCCATAATGTATACCTACCTATGCACCAGAAATTGAAGTAGACCATACATAGGATGATCTTCATGCGTGAATAACCGGGAGGAAAGAAAGTGCTGTAGAGATAATGAAAAAGGACACTACGTTTGGATGGGTGTGCAGAATGGATGGGCGAAGGGTGCCAAGCCATGGAGTGAGGAATATCCTGAGTCTCACGTAAGAAAACTAAATGCACCTCGAGGTGCTACCGAGGATCTGGGGGTCCTTTTCAAGAACAACATGATAGGCAATTGAGAGATAGAGCTAACCTATTTGTTAGCTAGCCTATTTGTTATGGGGACTAATGAATGGAAATGGAAAGTGTTTGTAAGCTTCCTCTGTTTTGTTTGTTGACACTCAGGCGTAGGTTATGATGCTTTATAAAGCAAAGGAATGCACCTCTACGCATTAGCTGAGAATAAATTTCCTTTGTAGGCTACTCAAACCATCACCGGCGATTAGATTGTTCATGTCGATTTTCTTCACCAACTTAATTATCCTTTGAAAAGGATTTAGTCCTCCCCCAATTGGAGCTATCAACTGGTATCGGTGCAAACACGAATCTTTGGTTTTCTTTGTTTACATTACAGCTGGCCTAACTAAAATAGGAGTTCATACTTCTAGCTAGCTCAATCAGTGCACTGGAGTTTCGTCCTTTAAATCTCTCAGCGGGAGAAGCGCTCTTTGGGCTGAAGCCCAATTCATCTTGTAGCCTTGTTGTAGAAATAAATCTTCAAAAAAATCATACATAACATAAAAGAGGTTATTAATAAAAGGCTTCCATCGGTACAGAGGCCTTCCTTAGAATCCTTTGCTCGATTAATTTGTGTCAAAAGGCATGCATATGTTTAACACATGCAAATAAAAAAAATGTTCGATCATCAAACTAACACTAACTAAAAGCAACCGTTCACGACAAGAATCCAGGGGTTGTTGGAGCATCGGGAACTTCTAAAAGCTATGTTTTGTAGGGATCTTTGATAATATTGTATGACTATCTATCAATGGCTTTCATGCTTAGAGATCATCAGCTTATGGCAAGAAGGATGGATGAGCTCCCTTATGATATAGGGTGTGTTCTTTTGACCAGTTCAGCAACGTTTGAGCCCAAAACATACTGAACAGTGTCAAACAACCCTTTAAGTGTGAAGGTTGGGTCCGTTTAGCCCCATATGGCCCAGGATATCATCAGTGCACTGGTCCGTTTGAATTAGACCTTTACCTCCAGTAGACCAGTTTAATTCGTCTTCAATTATTGTCTCTCTATTTTACTCTTTTTTTTTCATTTCATTGAAAATCTTTAGGGATTTTTTATTAGAAGATTGTAAACATCAATTGCTCTCTTACTCGCATCTCGTCTTCTTCCTTAGCATCACCAATAGTCGTCACCTCCCAAAAGCCTCGCCAAACTTGGCCTCATTGTCCCCTCTTCTACTTCGAGGTTAGTTTTTCTAATATATTACTTTTGTTGATCTTTTTGTGGGGGTACCTTGTTGCTTGGTTTTGATTTTGTCCTGGTCTGTTTTGCTTTTGGTCGGATTGTTCTTTGTCTTTTTTCCACCTTACAATGCTACTTGATGAAATTTCCTTAACTTTAAAGCCAAATAAAGGGGTCGTTTGTGTTTCTGTCTTGTCCTAGCAAATCCAAAGTTATTAGTAGTATATTACAGTTTTATTAGTGAACACTAAAAATTATTCTCATTTATCGAATAGAAGTCAAGTCTCGACGAAATGCAACACAGACTACTAAAACCTACTAAAGAAAGTCGCCACACGAAAACAAATGGGTTGGATTGGACTTGATCAAAACAATCTTTGGGCAGTTGTGGAGTTTATTTTAATAGTCCAAGATATCAAGTTTACTATTTAGCTCGTGTTTTTCTACTAAATAAAGATCCAATTGAGATTTTTCATTTTCAGATTCTGACTTGGTTAAAAACAATTTGTAGTCATCACTTTCATCCATACCAGCCGCACTCACATTGGAAACTACCAAACTAGCATCAACATTAGAGCTTCCACTCAAGCACAAAACATTAGAATTGGAATTCTTAACATACTCATGAAACAAGTTTCTAAGAGTATTCAACACTGTTTGGGTAAACATAGAGTCATGACTACCATACAGCT
The DNA here is from genome assembly GCA_001974805.1 of Corchorus capsularis. NCBI lineage: Eukaryota > Viridiplantae > Streptophyta > Magnoliopsida > Malvales > Malvaceae > Corchorus > Corchorus capsularis. Next base: position 95,896 of record AWWV01011314.1, read on the forward strand.
TAATAAGAAAAAGGAAATTTGTATTCGATTAAGATATATAACAATTGAGTTTCCTAAACTCAACTTAATAAATGATGTAACGCCCCAAGATCCCACATCAAGAGGATGTGGTGATCTATAGTGGTTTATATATAGAGATCCAACCTAAACTTCTGAGCACCTTTTGGGATGGGCAAATCTGTGAGGCATTTGGGGCAAAGCGAAAATACCTCGCAGGTTCGGCCGGATCTCTACAGTTGGTATCAGAGCTTTAACTGGGTGTGCTGGGAGCTAAGTGCTACACCGTGGGAATGTGGTGGGAGGCACTTCTAAAATCCGGCGCCAGTTCTAATAATTGTAATTATGCAGGCTTGTCGGGGACGCCAAGCCTTTAAGGGGGTGGATTGTAACGTTCTATGATCCCACATCAAGAGGATATGGTGATCTATAATGGTTTATATATAGAGATCCTACCTAAACTTTTGAGATACCTTTTGGGAAGGACAAATCCGTGAGGTCTTTGGGCCAAAATGTACAATACCTCGCAGTTTTCGTCATGTCTCTACAAATAAATACAAAAGTTAAAAAAGGTTTTACCCGTTAAAAACTCATATGTTATGAAATCAAAATCAAAACCGATTACTAAAATCTCATTGTTTTTTATTAAAATATCAAAACAGAAAGTGATGGAGGTCAAAAGTTAAGTAATGATTTATTCTAAGACGGTAGCGTGGTGACAATTTTGATAATAGTTTTTGAAGTAATATTATTTATCAACGTCTGAAGTTTTGAGTATGAAACTTATTGTAAGTTGGGTATATTGTGACACTATGACCGAATTAAGCGAATTTGAGCTAAATTTGGTGACAAAAATATATAAATGTTGTGGCTTAAATAAGTTAATTAAGTTAATTAAGTTAATTTGAGAGCATATATTTGTAGTGCTAATTATATAAGGATTTTAATTGAAATGATTTAGACATCAAGGTTATTGATGAGTTTAATGCAAATAGTTTAATCCAGATATCGATACAAATATTGAATGGATATATCTACGGTTATATCGAGGTATCGACGGATATAAAAAAAATTGTCAAAAATACACTAAAACGACAAATATTTATAGTAAACGTTTGAATTTTGGCTTGAAATTTCAGCCAATGCTTATTCACATATTTCCACATATTTTATAGTCAAGATATGAAAGTAAAGTATATGTAGACATTATTTTTAATTTTTTAATATATTTGACAGTGAAAAGTATTTATAATATGTATACATCAAATATAATATTTCATTCATACCTTTCTTTCTTCTTGTGAAAATGAGGGTCACCAAATAAATCACTTCATTAGATGTAAAAATAAGTATGTTTTAAGTACATTAATTTCTCATGCAGACACAAGTAAGGACGAAATTGAAACTTTTACTATGGGGGACCGACTAGTGTATATTTGTTCAAATATAATACACATTATATTTCAATAAGCCAACATTTAACTACATAAATTTATATATGAACAAATGTTAAATGACAAATAGCATATAAGAACATATACTAATATATATTGTAAATAAAAGAATTTGATGTCATGAGTTAAATTAACATAATCCATGGGTAAGAATACTAAGAACTAAACTAGCAAAAAAAAATTACAATGATAAATAATTAATTCTAAATAAATTGAAAGAAAATTAAGCAAACTTGAATGATGTAAATATAGAGGGGCCAAAATAGAAAAAATAAAATTATAGACGGTCAAAATATAACTTCTACGTATAGGGGCCGCCCCCGCCCCTCCCCAACATAGAAGACCAACGATAATTGAGAATTTAATATACAACGTTAAATTTTTCGGAGGCTCAATCATATTTACCACTATCATAGGTTTCAGTTAATGTACCTAATTGGTCCTTGTACTTAGAGTCTTTGTGCATTTTGGTTCCTCAAGTCAGAATTTAAGCAATTTAGTCACTATATTGAATGATCTGGAGCAATTAAGTCCCTCACGTTAATTGCAGTTTATTGCACCGTGAAATTCGCTGACATGGCATAGACGACGTCAATTTTCAGACGAACTAAGCTGATGTGGCTATCATCAATTCTCTAGGCTTAAGAGCTCAGGATTTAATTTAATGAGGAAAAAAGGATGAATGACTTAAACTAACCAATTATTATTTGTATTAATATTACCACAATTTAGTGGAAAAAACTTTGATAACTAATATTTTTGAAAACATGAAAAATTTCATCAAAATGTCGCTTATATTTTTAATATAAATGTGAATATGAAATTAAAATATTATTTAATTTAACTTGAATATTTATGGATATTTACGTATATTTGAATAAAACGATCAATATCGAGGGATACACAGATATATCGATGGATATTCCGTGACATTGAAAAAAATTTATATATTTATATCAAGGGGTACAAATATCAGATATCAAGGTATCGATGTGATAGTTTAATGATAATGAAGCAAATACTGGACATATTCGAGGCATAGGCAAAACTATAGATAAGTTTATTTAAGTCACATTAAAAGGGGACGTTGTTGTATTTGAGACTGAGATAAGTGAATCCAATATGAAAAAAACTAAAACATCGATGGAAACTATTCTTGCAGTCAAGGTATATATTTGTGACATTAATTTTAAATTATATATATTTAAATTATGACAGTGCCACTATATAATAGAATGAGTTTTATTTGGTCTACAGGGAAAGCCATCAACAAAAAGATTCGATTTTGGATTAGAGTTGGAAAATGGTCAGTCACGAGGAACGTCAATAGTTGATGTCGTGTTGGACTTTCACTTTGTTGTCAAGAATGACTCTCCGGAAACTAAGCATTCTATTTCATGCACCTAGTTCTTTTCAACTCCTATATCTTCTAATTTTTTCTTTTTAAATTTAATTATATTATTAATACATAATTTTAGCAAACTATAGTTTACAAATTTTAGTTTAGGGTTCTTATTTTTTTATTCGATAATAATAATTGGAGCTTTCATAATATTTGGATCACGTTACACGAGTTCTAATTAAATTACCAGTATAGAGAGATTATAAATTATTACATGGACCGGCTCCACCACGTCATTTATGATCCCAACCAATAAAATTGTGACAATTCAGATTTTTTCCTACAATTACTAAAATTTTACCAATTAATGTCTTAAATTTAGGGGCTTACCATGTAAATCTTATCTAATGAAACTTGGGGCTAAATCTGGTGCTAAATTTGTACCTAAATTTTTTGAATAATTTTGAGTTGTCACAATTTTATTGATCGAGACCATGGATAACGTGGTGGAACTGTTCCATTAAATAATTTATCCTTATGCACACAATAATAAACACCTATTAAATATCAATAATTTTCTTTACCCCACCAAATTTTACTTCTTGATGTGTCACTAGCTAGCTTAATTAGTCACCGTTTTGATGAAAGAAAGCTTTATAGAGTAAGTATTAGGATTTAGAACATTTAATTTTTTGATCTCCTATCTAGTATCCAGAGTTTTGCTCTGACTAATATGCACGTTGTGAACTTGCATTTGGTGGTGATTTAAAAAATTATTGTGGTAGGTTATTAGTGGTTATAATTATAGCATCTGTTATGAAATGATGGACTTACCACACCACATTATCTTACAAGATTTTATCCTGTAGAATATCTAAATAGATTTGAAGAGATACAGAGAGAATTTTCCAAAGAATATTATCAACAGAAAATATCATCAGAAGATTTCAACTGAAGATTATCTGGAGATTATCTGAAGATTTAATAGATATTATTTAGATATTTAGATATTATTTGATTATGTAATCTAGATTTGATTTAGATCTTCAGATGATCTTGTCCATTGTAACTTTCAGCTATAAATAGGCTACCTCAGTTTAGTTGTAAACATACCTCATTTTCTGTATTCCATTCTCTTTGGAGTAGTAAGAAATTCTTTCTCTTTTTCTCTCTATTGTTCTTCGCGTTCTTATTAGTTTTATAACACGTTAGCACAAAAGCTCTGGCTATGCAACGCGAAGTTTCGATCCTCTGTTTAGTTTTGATCTTCCAATCTTAAGTTTTTATTTCTAAAGTTGTTTATATTGTTATCTTTTTACCCTTATAGTAAATAATATTGAAAATTAACTTTGACACCAGAAGTTGTTACTTTGATAAATTAAAATTACTGCTGACAGTAGAAGTTGTCACCTTGGTAAATTACAATTACCTTTGTCCTCAAAAGTTGTCACTTTGGTAAATTAAAATTACCTTTGACACCAGAACTGTTACTCCAGTAAATTATAATTACTGTTGACACTAGAAATTGTCACCTTGAATTACCATGGTTAATTTATTTTTGATACCAAAATCTGTCATAATCAACATTATTTATTTTAATACGGTAAATTATCTTTTGGCACCGGAAGTTGTCATACAAAGATTGAGATTATTATAATTTTTTTCCTAAGTTGCAAAAAATATATTGCCACCCAAAGTTGTCATAGGCTATTCCCCATATATAGATAAATAGTATTGATTATACACCTGGAGTTGTCATACTAGACCCATGTGTTATCAATTACATGCCTAGGCAAATTCTGTCCAAGGAGTGTGAATTTTAAGTGAGATCGTTTGTGACTCCTCCATTCTTTCGTTAGAATTTACCTGATGTAATTTTTAGTTCGCTTGTTTACTCTATATTTGAGACAATAATCTTGTCAATAAAATATTTATTTGACACCTGAAGTTATCAACGCCTTTAAAGTCTCTAATTTTCTTTGAGAGACGTAGATGGGGAAATATTGTAAGTATGACATCACTCACTCCCATGAGTGAGTAGTTTCTTAAATACTTCTATTTTATCTTTGACCCCTATGTTATGATTTGATCTTTTATCTATGGTGAGATCTTATGCTTAATTGCATTTTCTTCTGTCAATGATTATTTATTGCATTGGTTATGAGTTAAGTTTTTATGTGCATGATATTAAGAGTGACAGCTTCATGCATATGATACTTAGGTCTGATCATTTGTAGTAAATAATAGGTTATTACTTTGCATTGATTTGTTTAACTATGTATGCATGATAATGGATAAGTCTTATCAAAGGTTATGCATGATTAAATAGTCAATACATTGAATAATCTAGAGTTTAATGATTAGGATAGTTGTTTTCTTGTTAGGAAGGTGCACGCTTGATAAAGAAAATCAATTATACGTTTGCTAGATTAGGATTAATGCAAGATGCTTGATTCTAATTATTGGTAGCAAAATTGAATACTTACGTGATAAGCTAGCTAAGTATTTGATAGAGGAAGTTTAATCATAATATCTTTAACGATAAGGTTGTTAAAGTATTTGCATTGGTATATCTCTTGTTCTTGATGCTTTATCGATTGTTAGCAAGTAAAACTAATAGTGGTAAAGAAACAATTGCGAGATAAGGTACCAGTTACTATGGCTTTAGAGAGATTGAAGATAAGATAGTTCACTTAGTCCATCTTTTTATGGAATTTCTTAGTATAAATAAAACTGAAGGATAGCAACTTGTGCAACACAAAACAAACACTTGAATGGTTATAACTCCCATGAAGTACATGAGCTCAATGATTGCTATAACAACAAATGTAATATTTGATATAGAATTGACTTACTGATTTACAAATCCCTTCTTTTTCCCATAAGGTATATAGGCTCCTTTAATGATAAACATTATTCTTATGAACATGAGCCAAGCTATAGATTCCGATACTTTCTAGCGAAATGAAACCGAGAATATCTATTTGTTCCCAAAAAATTTACAATAATACTCTATTTTAAATGCCTCATGCATAATAATATTAACCTATTTGTTGTACAATGTCAAATATATTTAACACATTAAGGTAAAGTGTAATAGTAATAATAATTATATCGGGATTAGAGCTGAAAATAAATAAAAAAAAAGTCAAAAACTGACAAGCGCAACAAATTCAACAAATTATCGAGAAGTTTTATTTCAAATCAACACTTTACATTTTTTTCTTTTTTATTGCAAATTTGTTTAGATAAACATTATTTTAATTGGGGTCACTACATAAAGCACGATCTGACATTCTAATTAATAACTAAGTAAACAAGTGTTCAACCGGGGCCACTACATAAAGTACGATCCGACATTCTAGGACAAATTATGGAGCAGTTCTGACCTAGTGATCCCTTTCCAGGGGAGTTTCATTTCTGTCTCTACTGCACAAATCCACTTTTAATGTTATTTGAGATATAACCCTTTTACTAAATTCAATTTATCTTATCCGTGCAGACAACAACAAAAAGCTATAGTTGTATGTTAGCTCCTTAAGGATAATTATTTTATAATACAAATGACTGATATGATAATTATACTGATCAAGACATAATTTATTACAATCAGAAATTCTGAATATTTTTTATCCTCGTTCAACACAACTTTCCATATACAAAATGTGGAAGTCATCCATAATAAATTCTCAATCGCATCTTTTGTTACATGCAAATAATACATAAACCTTTTTTTGTTTGAAAATTTCCATTATATTAAATATATGACTAGCATCCAAACAAAACAGAATAACATTTTCCTGCTAAAAACCCTAATAATATTCCATTCCACTATCCAACATGCAGATCAAGAAATGAAATATTTTTCCAGCGTGCAATCCTACCATTAAAAGGCATAATAAAATCCAATAAATTGTGCCAATAATTTTATTATCTACCTGCTTTGTTTCTTCTATGACTAGATTATCAACTAAGGCATCTTCACGATTATTCTCCTCTAGCCTGTAAAGATAATGGAAAATTGATTTGTTTTGTGAGAGACGATATAGATTTATTTAGTTTTGAATGTGATTTGAAATGTTTTAGCAAAAGGAAAAATCAAATGATTTATAAAAAAAAGTGATTTAAAATGATTTATCAAGAAAACAATGATTTCAAATAATTTACCAAAACAACAATGATTTTAAATTATTTACTAAAAAAATACTAATTTTAAAATGATTTACTAAAAAGACAATGATTTCAAATTATTTACTAAAGAAAGAATGTTTTTAAAAAGATTTACTAAAATATAGTGGTTTTAAAATGATTTACTAAAAAACCAATGATTTCAAATGATTTACTAAAAAACAATGATTTAAAAATAATTTACTTTAAAAACAATGATTTCAATTGATTTACTAAAAGGTAGTGTTTTTCAAATTATTTATTGAAAAAAACCAAAGATTTCGACCAATTCAATTTTTTCAGCGAAAGTTTCGACCACATATTAGTAAGGCTCGCTGCCATATAAGAAAGCCTCAAGCTAGAAGATCGTGAGATTCTACAAAGAAAGCATGGATGAAAACTTGTACTAAGACAAGAAAGAATTTGTAATAGTAAAAATAATTATATCGAGATCAGAGCCGTAAATAAACATATAAAAATTGTAAAAAAACTAGCAGGGACAACAAATTCAGCAAACCGTCGAGAAATTTTATTTCAACCCAATTCTCACTCTTCGATTTTCTTTTTTTTTTGTTACAAATTTGTTCAGAGAAACATTATATTAATTGAAAGTTTCTTCTTTAAATTATCAAATTTAAAAGCTCAATGATTTTTTCCAACATTCTCTGCAAACTATGTGTATTCAACACATATTTTAACAACACTTAAAATTCATCCCTTCATCTCCATTCGATAGCTATTCTTTTATAATAGTTTTTTCTTCCAAACAAAAGAAGAGCATTTGAAGTATAAAATCCAATAAATTTTATTAGAGAAAACCATCAAATATAATAATCTGACTAATAAATTAATTAAAAGCTTCACCATGAAACTCTATTATAAATGTCACATCCATAATAATAATAATAACTTATTGGTTGTATGTTGTCAAAATATATTTAACCCATTAATAGTATGTTAATGCATATTAAACAATATCTTCTTATTGAATGTTGGATTGAGAATTCTAATTGGACTTGGTTTGCTGTATATATCAGGGTATTTTACACTGTGAGTCTTTATTGGAATTGTTACGGTTGTTTTGGCGTTTAGTTATTCGTACTGCACTGCAGTTCAACAGTATATTGAAAATATGCAGTACATTTTGCGAGACGACTTGTTTTTTGCATTGTAGACATTATACCAATTAACAGCTTACTGTAAAAAGTCAATAATACTAACATCAAAGTTATCAAGTTTGAGATAATAGACGAATTCGTGGTCCTTATGGAGGTAAAAGTTGTCAGTGATAGCCAAATATAAAATTTCACTAGCAAAACTGTTGAATGTTAGAGGTAGCAAAATATACAATTTCACTAGCAATACTGTTGATATTGTTATAAATGTATTTTAAACAAACTTTATCATTGTGTTATTACCTTTTCTAAGTTGTATACATACATATCATTGTGGTATATTCTTACCACACTGATGGAGAGGCTATGTTAAACATGATATCAAAGTCATGTTAAAGATATCTGGATTTTAGTTTTAGCTTAAATGCTTAACATTGTCACGCTCTGACCTGAAAGTCGAGAACGGACAACTGTGATGTTACCTCGATTCACGTGCCGATCGCTCACGCGCTCCAAGGCCCCACGAAGCATTAGTAACGGATCAGAACAATAAAACACAAATTGAGTATAAATTTGAAATACAGAAGTTTCCAAATCAGAGTAAAAGCTGAATGATCAAAACCGAGAATAGTAGTAAAACGCTTAAGCATTTATCAAAATGAATTACCAAAAGAGAAAACAACAAACTCAAAGTAAAACGAAATCGAGTAGTGAAAGATAATAGGAAACAAGACAACTGCCAGTGGGACCTGTCTCGTAGTGAGAAGTACCTCTATCAGCAGGAATCACAGCCTACGCCACCTACTTGATTGCCAAAGGAATGCTGAATCCTAACTACCCTGAAAACACAACAAGAATTTGAGGGGTGAGTACACGAATGTATCCCGTGAGTGAGCCACCCTCAAAAGAGTACCCGACAGGGTGGGGTGCACTCACAACCAAAACAGTTAGGAAAAATCATCAATTATAAAAACAATATCATCAATCAAAACGAGTATACAAAATCATTTTTCATTTTATAAAACCTGGGCTGCCAATAAAACCAATCTAGAGTGACATTGGCTCGAGTCAACCTCTAGAATCGTCAAGGGCATTTTTGTCATCATCTAATAATACCATTAAAAATATTATTTTCTTATTTTTCCTTAACAAGCCCGTTCCCCTGATGTTGTCCTGGGTCCGGTACTGCGTGATGGCCGCAACACACACAGTTTAACTCTCCCATGCATACGCTGAAACGGTAAATGACTAAATTTGGCGTGTCGGGCCTAGAGTTATGAACCATATGGATCCAAAATGAGAGGCATGGTCCGTTAAAAGGTACACCACCGCTAGGTCGCGTTCGAGACGCTCCACCAACAAGTCATACGTACTCTTGAAGCTACGTCCATAAGTCCTTGTATGCTTGAACAAGTTCTTTAAAACAAAACTAGATTAATCATGCACCCAAAATATTTTATCAAAGCATTTTATTAAGCATTTATAAAAAAGTAGTAATAAAACATTTTCCTCAACGGGTTCTCCGTTGAAGACATGCCACTCACAGTTCAGGGGACTCGCATACCCCCAAAGTAAATCCAAATTGAGCATAACCGATATCTCGATCAATGCCTCGACCGTCTAATTGAGAAGTGCATCAAAGACAAGAAAATCATTAAAACTGAAATCATAAATCAAGTTTATAAACCACAGTAAAACAAAGACAATCAAACAGAACTAGGGTAGTGTCGCAACGTGCGGGACCGGGGTGTCCGAACCCCGCCGTGCGCGACTGGGAAACTACTAGTTAAGGTTCTTTTGAGGGGAGTCGCCACTAATCTTTTTTATCTAGGTGTGATTAGCCACCTATCCGATTATTAAGTCTAATATTAACCTAATTAGGTAATATTAAACCTAATAAAGTCTGCTTAACCAGAGTCTTATGGTTCGGGAGTCGGGTATGCGTGGGGAAGGATTAGCACCCCCACGACGCCCGTCGAAACGACGACACTGACTGTTTTAGGATTAACTATGGGTCTCTATCGTTGGTTGTTTTTATTCTTAAGCTTATTCACGCCCTATTTAAAGATTGTTAATGACCTAAAATAATGTTAACCCATTGTTTTACTACTGATTGCCTTTGAACTTCTTAATTGACTCAATTACCTCGAATTACTTTTACTTCTTGATCTTAATTGCTCTGAATTAAGTTAATTACTACTGGTTACTTCCTCTTACTCCTTTTACTTCTTGATTAACTTAATTACTCTGAATTAAGTTAATTACTACTGTTTACTCCTTTTACTCCTTTTACTTCTTTTACTCCTTTTACTTCTACTTCATTCTGCTGATTACTTCTCTTACTGTTTAGGTGAATTACTCGGAATTAAACCTATTTACTAATTTTCTTCTTTTACTACTTAGGTTAATTACTCTGAATTAAACCTACTTACCAATTTTCTCCTTTTACTGCTTAGGTTAATTACTCGGAATTAAACCTATTTACCAATTTTCTCCTTTTACTGCTTAGGTTAATTACTCGGAATTAAACCTATTTACTGATTTTCTCCTTTTACTATTTAGGTTAATTACTCTGAATTAAACCTATTTACTGATTTTCTCCTTTTACTGCTTAGGTTAATTATTCTGAATTAAACCTATTTACCAATTTTCTCCTTTTACTGCTTAGGTTAATTACTCGGAATTAAACCTATTTACTGATTTTCTCCTTTTACTGCCTAGGTTAATTACTCGGAATTAAATCTATTTACTGATTTTCTCCTTTTAGTGCTTAGGTTAATTACTCGGAATTAAACCTATTTACTGATTTTCTCCTTTTACTATTTAGGTTAATTACTCTAAATTAAACCTATTTACCAATTTTCTCCTTTTACTGCTTAGGTTAATTACTCGAAATTAAACCTATTTATTGATTTTCTCCTTTTACTGCTTAGGTTAATTACTCGGAATTAAACCTATTTACCAATTTTCTCCTTTTACTATTTAGGTTAATTACTCTGAATTAAACATATTTACTGATTTTCTCCTTTTACTGCTTAGGTTAATTACTCAGAATTAAACCTATTTACTAATTTTCTCTTTTACCTTTACCCTTTTCTACTGATTACCATTCCTCTGATGACTTCTTTTACTTCTTTAACTTAATTACTCTGATTTAAACTTACTATTAATCTCCATTCGTTTACTTTTTAGCTTAATTGCTCTGAATTAGATTGACCACAGATTACTTCTTTCTTCTTAGCTTAATTACTCAGAACTAAACTAACCTCTGATTACTACTACTTACTCTTTCTTTACTTTTTAGCTTAATTACTCTGAATTAAACTAATCTACTATTACTCCTCCTTTTACTCTTTTTACTCTGATTACCCTTTCTTTTACTCTTTTTAGTTTAATTACTCTGAATTAAACTTAATCTGCTGATTATCATTTTCATGTATGGATGCATGTGATGCATGAATTCCAATTTCAAAAAGTGTTTACCGTGTGATTATACGAGAACGCTATTTGGGTACCTTCCACTTGATTGGTAAGATCCCCAAATTAATACCCAAGCCTAGGAAATTAAGATTAAAATGGACAAGTATTGTCACATTTCACCTAATTATTCCATCATCGGTGTCAATTTAACTCGCTCAAATGAGCATAATGCCAACAACATTTATGATATCAATATAACATACTTTCAAAAACTTATTAATTTCTCATCTCAATTAGCTAATAAATTGTTTAACCATTTTATTTAGGGTTTAATTGGATTAAACTACCCATGTCAGGGACCCAACCATTAACTCTAACATATTTCAGGGACCTGATTGAATTGAAATAGAAATCATACCTATGTTTGGACCGAAACGACGCCATTTATTCTTTTTTTGTACGGCACTATATAAAAGCTTACTCTACTTCTTCTTCTTCAGAGCCTCTGAAACCCTAACCGCTTATTCTCCGCGCCTGAAATCGCCTCCACCACTCGGTCCACCATTCCTCGCCGCGTCGGAGCTCTGCTCGATCGCCGATGGAGCTCAAAAGCTCCAGATCGCTTCTCCTCTTTATCCTGAGTTTGAATCCAGCGTTGTTTACTTCAAAGGCCGCCGGGAAACCCTTCAGCCGAGACCTTACCGAAGCAAAGTTCAATCTTTCCGATCTCGTTTTCTAACCGACGGATTTCCCCATCTTTCGGGAAGACCTTGCTTTCAACTTTCTTGACTCCTTTCTTCCTATCCTTTAAAACCCCACCATTAATCAACCCAAAAACTACCTCTTCCCCACCAATTTCATCAACGCCAGACCCTTCTTAGCCTAACCTCAGAATCTTCTTGCTACTTCCTCTCCTTCCACAAGCCATTTTGACAGCGTTTTTCTTTCCAAATATCTTTTCCCCAATTTCCAATTTCGCAGTCTCTTTTTTTCTCTGAAAATTCTCTCCCCCATTGAAATTTTCTCCCCCCCCTTTGAATTAACGAGTCTTCTCTTTTTATAGACCCTCATCACCTGCTCCCTTGCCAGCTATTTCTTCTTTCCCCTTCTCTGATTTTCCTCTAGGCGCTTTCTGATTTTTGTTTTCTTTCGGTGCAGGTGAGTGCGAGAGGATAAGGATGGAGCGGGTAGTGAGCTGGGCTAGGTGAGTCATCACCTTCCTCTCTTTCCTTGTAATTTCCCTCTGCAATTCGTTTGGAGCGTTCTGTTTGAAATTCTAACTTGTCGTTTTGTGAATTCTGTTGTAGGTGATAACGATGTGAGCTGGTGGAGTGAGGCAAATTCCATCTCAGGTAATTTCTTTTTTATCTCTCTGTTAACTGCTTGAAACTAGTTTTTACTTGGCTAAATTGGGCTGTTGCTGTGTCTGAGACGATTGATTGATGGTTGGCCTATTTTATGCCATGTCTTCAACTTATTGCAACTGGAATCCTTACCTTGATGCTTGGTTTTTCTAGTGAAAATGTCAATTGCAAGTGTGGCTGATCATATGGTCAATTCAAAGTGTTTTTATGTGTTTATGTGAGGTTAATCCAGTTTTTGTCATTATGAATGATGGGGCTGCATGTATATCCTTGTAAAGGAAATGGGAATATGACCTTGTATGTGGAGATGTATGCATGCTATAACTTAAAGTGTATATGATGACACTATGTTGAAATTGAAAATGCATGATATGCTTGTATGTTAAAAAAAATGAGTGAACTGAGAATGAATATGACTAAGTCCTGAGATGCAGTGAACTACTTTTAAGATGCAAACAAGTGAGTGATGCCAGAACTGCAAAGGAAAATGCTCTATTACAATGCTTATTGTTATTGAATTCTTGATTGGTACTGCTGCTTAGATCCCCTGAATTGCTTTGAAATGGAGGTGTCATGTTTATGACTTCAATGTGACTGAAGTGGCTGAATGCAATGCTTTCCTAAGGATGAAATTGCAAAATGAATGCTTACATGCTTTTTTTTTTTTTTTTATTTAGATTTGCTGCTATGACTTCTAAATTGTATGTTGATATGAGAGAATGGTGGCTAGTGTCTAAATACACTTTATTGAAGTTGTTGTGCATGGAGTGCCTCTGTTTGCTACTGCCCTTGTTCAATTGCTCCAACTGGTCCATTTTATGTCTTTAATTAATTTTTGTTTCTAAGCTTTGCCTTGTGTATCTATCTTGCAGGTTATCTATGATGCTTTGCTTGAGCAAAAGAGTGCAATTTTCAAGGAAATTGAGGAATTTGACTAAGGGGAACTAAGCTTTCATTTTTGTATTTTCATAGTAAAGTCTATAGATTAATCCATGAAAAGTGAAATGATCTTCTAATTTCCACTTTTTGTGCTTTTTGTAACTATAGAGTTTGTAAACTCTTTTTATTAAACAATGTCAAGAAATTATTCTAATTCTCTCAAACCCACATGCAATACCAAATCTAAAATGCTCAAATGTCCAAATCCCAATATGTTCAAATGTAGGCCTGATATCCCGGATTCAAGCCCAATGCCCCATATGTCCAATGCAGGCCTAACATAAACTAAATACTTAAATGCCTAATTTTCCTTATTAAGCAATGCAGATATGATATGCCTATGCAAGCTAAAATGAAATGCTAAACACTACTGCAAGCTGATCTAAATATGCAATGATTGAAGACACTTTTAGGCTTTTAAATGCAATCTACCAAAGACTAAATGCTAAAATGGACATGCAAATTAGTAATTGACCAACATTGACCAAAATACCCCTTTAGTGGTCCTAATGTAATTTAAGCAGAAATTTGTTATAATTTAAAGGATATGGTTCAAAAACGGGTGTCTACAGGTAGTAAACCAAAATACCAAACAACTAGATAAAATAGAATAAAATCACAAGAAACACATAACCCAGACCCATGATCCCACTTAAACGATCTTAGAATGTCTTTCAAGCTTATAAGACAAGTTTCGAATTCGTAATACCCTTTTTAGAGTCCAATTAATCATTTTCGGCGTTTAAGGGAAAAACTGTAATTTAACATACTAGGGCTGTTACGATGATCCTCTAACCTTACATGTCCAATTAGTGTACTTAAATAAGCCAAATCATTTTCTAGGGGCAAAGTTGTAATTTTATCCATTTGGACTTATTGTAGGTTCCACAATGTACAAGTGTATTTATTGATGTGAGTGACATAGTCGTATTCTCTCATTTCTACCTTTAGGGGAACTTTGGTAAATTTGATGACTAAGGGGCATAATGGTAATATTGAAGGGTCGAGGGTAGCACAGTAATTTACTCAAAAGATCTCTACGTTAGCTTTCCAATCCTGAATATGCGATCTTAAAGTTTAATTATTTGTATCGTGCTCTTAGGGGCAAATTATTAAATTTGCCTATTAAGGGTATCAAGGGTATTTCTGCTGCTGGCCCAGTCAGCTGGCACCCTCAAGTCGCCGGAAACTTCACCGGAATCTAGAATTTCCAAATTCCGGTAGCCCCTAAAATGACCTTTTAGCATGTTTTCTTGACAAATCTCTTCCCAAATTTACTCCAAAACTCTTCTAAACAATTATAATTGCAAACCCAAGCAATTTATAACCTTTTAAATCATCAAATTAAAACCAAAATTCATCAATATCTTAATCATCGCTTCAATGCAAAGAGACCAACTGACTTAAAACAATTTCAAAGCTTCATTTTGCATTCCTTGCTCTAACCGAATTTTCCACCAACAAAACTTGCTTCCAAAAACCTCCTAAAATATAATAGAGTTACAATTCTACTCACAATAACATAAACTTCCTAGATTCACTTCAAAGAAATTGTCCTCAACTTACTTCTTGAAATCCTTTAAAAGAACAATTGGAAGCCAAAAATAAAACCATAGATTTGTTGAGTTTTAAGTGAGGAATTTCCTTCTCTCATTGCATGTAGCATTGGGTCAAGAATTGAATAAAAATAAGTTAAGGATAAGTAAGAGAGTTTTCGGTGAGGAAAGGAAAATTCTCAACAGAATCTTCAAGAGAGAAGACGTGGTATACTTTATATTTGAACATAATGGCATAATTTCCCTTTAGCATTTGAAATCTTTAATTCCTTTCAATATAATCCCAAAGTTTCCTTATATTGGGATTACGTTTACAATTGGGGTGGGGATAACTTTTACGAGCTTGATTTTTGTTTTTGCCTATAGATGGTATGGGGTAGGGCGATACTATTATCTATCCTAATGGGAGTGGGTACATTGTGAAAGACATGGGAATCTTCACAACCATTTTCACAAAACTGGAGGAAAACAATTTGAGCAATGAAGAAGACCATTAAAAGAGAAAGGGAAATAGATATATAAAGAAAGGTGACTTTGATGTTATAAAAAAGAAAACAGGATTATTACGTAAATGATTGCCTTTGAAATTATATTCGTTACTTCAACTACAACACTTTTTTTCTTGACTGTTTAGAACTGTTTTCGCCACTTCTTTATAACTAGATCTCAAATTTCTTTACTGTCTTCGCCACTTCTTTATAGCTTTAGGGTTGGCTGTTAAGAGGTAACTAAATCTTTTCTAAATTTTTCTAAATCTTTTCATTTATCAATAATTAACAAGATGTGAACTAAGATAAGTTAAGATGAACATATATAAAAACTAGAAATAAAAAGTAGAAATATGAAAGTAGAAATATGAGAATATAACTTTTCATATATACAGATGATATGGGTAGAAACGTACAAAAATAGTTGTTCAACCCACAAAGAAATAAGGAAATTTTATACTAAAAAAATACAGAGCTATTCATCACTGAACTTTTAAACATATAAACAAGTGATATAGCTACTTATCACTTCTGACACCACGCTGATCCAAAGAACGCCCTGGTTGTCTGACCAAATATACTAATGGTTCTGGTAAGTTTGGCGGGGTTACATAAGGAGTCAAGAAAATTATTTTCTCATTTTTATCAATCTTATATGATATAAGAGCCAATAAAATAAATTGTTTTGTATACACTTATTTAATTATATATATATTTGTACATAAAAGATTTTCTCATTTTTTATTTATCTTATATGATATCAGAGCTTAGATATATATTTTTTAATATTCCATATATCATATTGCTTTATACCATCTTCCTTGATTTAATATCAGAGCCAAGATATATTACTAAAGGCCTTAATTATTTTATTGACTTTTTTTTGTTCTTGGATTTGTTTTGGAGTGCCTATTTTTTTATATTCACTGTATGTTTTGTAGTGACTTTATTGTTAACTTTCTGGTGGGGTTGAATTTTGGTGGAGAACCTCCCCAACTGATATTGTTGAATTTTTTGGTCTTTCTAAAACAGATTAAAAAAACACTTCAGAAATAATCCCTATCACACTCATGTAAAGTGGGTTGATGGTTTTAAATAACATTTTCCGTCCTATTAATCCCTCAAAGGGTGCAGTAATATACATCCTTAATTGGATGTTAAACTTTATCTTGTTTTCATCGAATCTGATAACCTCGTAAATGTAAAGACAATCATTTACATAATAATCTCGTTGGATACTATCTTCATATCAAGTCTAGGGTTAATACATCTTCAATTAATGATTGGATTACTTTCAAGTATGTGGTAAAAACGACCACACAATGGGAAATAATTTGGTAACCAAAAACCCAAAAAATTTCTTGGTACACGACATCCAAAAATTTTCAGCTAACAATTCCACTGCTCACCACCCCTCTTCAATCAAGATGGACTACATGGACTACGTGTCCTTGTTATTCACCTTCCCACCAACAACTGACGATTTCTACATGTTCCTTCCTTTGACGTTAAACAAACAACACTAGTTCTATCAAACCTAGATGGGGCTTGTTTATTCAGTCGGTATGGGGGCAATCTGCGTTACTTGATTCACCGTGATGGAGAAGCGCCTTAAAAAGGAAAAGATACACAATTACGAGGTGTCAATCACAATTCTAGTTACCGGCATTGTCTTTTTGACTGCAACATCGACGATATTCTTGTTGAAGGGGTTCCTGCGCCCCTGTGATCCATATAAAGGTACGACCATTCATCAGTTTAACGTCTTATTGAACTGGATAATCTGGAGTATGATTCTGCTTCTCTATCTATTTGCGGTCGAGCTAACTAATATTACAACGATTGTTATATTATTCGCATTCCTTGCTTGGGTTAGTAACTCTAATCCTCGCTTCGTCCGAAGTGTACTTGATGGCGGTCTTTTTGTGTTTATACACAATGCGTGCCGTGTTGGAGATTTAATTGATATTGGAAAAGGCCAAGTTAGGGTTAAGGACATGCACCTTACTCGTTCTTATTTTCAGTACGAGGCTACCGATCACATTGAAGAAGTATCCAACTTCAAACTTAGTATCGTAGTAGAAATATCTCCCGTGAGATCAGGACCAGGCTCGAAAGTCGCCTAGAAATTGCAGCGTTGATCAGGGCTGCTGCTCAGAGGAGGGAAATTCGAATTGTTGCAGTTTAGAAGTTTTTTTTTTTATTTCTTGTTTTGTTTTTTGCTAAGAACAATTTCTTGTTTTGTAATATTTAATAATAAGCTATTTGTTAATTAGCTATTACGCATTTTGCCTTTTCCCCTTCCTACTGTGAAAGTGTAAAAGAAAGAAGATTTTAATGCAAAAGTTATTTAGTTATCCTGATTTCCTTATCATATCAATACACGGACCAACTGAGAAGATCTTTACAATTTACCAACCACTAGTTCCTATAATATGATGTCTTAACAACTTCTATGTTGATTCTATTGTTTGTTTGGGGTTTAATGTTGAAAGTGGTTTGCTTTCTGGTGTGGACCTTTGCTGCCTCTTCCTAGAAAATGTTGTTGGGAAGTTTGTTGAAGAGTTAAAAGTGCTGATCAATTATATGCTGTCAATTGCACGTGGCATTGCAATTTGAGAAATTTGAAATTTTATTTAAGGTTAGGGCCTTTCTCTTGATAAATTTTCAGTTGGTTTTGGTATAAAACTTCAAAATGTCTTTTTATTGCAATGATTTTTAAAATCATTGTTCATCATGTTGATGGTGGCTTGTGATTAGCATCATATATCTCTTTGCCTCTGGTCCATGATAGATGACATAAATCACCACGCAAAAAACAAAGCTTCAGCCACAAGAAATGTTGCAGTAGGATGAAAAAAATGCATGTCAAAAGTTGTCGCTCAAACCACCATTTGGCCCTCCACACAGAGAATTACAACAAGAACTACCACTATATGTAGCGTCTTCTCCTGTGGCCTCGCTATTTTTCTCATACAGCACACATGGCCACTCCTTATCTGAAATAGAATGTGATGATATTAAGTAAAGAACTATTGACATGAGTATGAAAATAAAAATAAAATATAAGATAAATTTGACACTCACGTTTATGAGTCTCTTCATTACAACCAAAAAGTCCAATGGTCCAATTCTCTTCAAGTATTGGTTGTACAGATTGCCTTGGCCTACTTTCAGTGCAAAGATCCATCAACTACAAATGTGTACAAGAAAATTCTTTTCTCATTTTTTATCAATCTTATATGATATAAAAGCCAAGAAAATAAATTGTTTAGTATACACTCATTTAATTATATATATTTCTACATAAAAAAATGTTTTCTCATTATTTATTTTTCTTATATGATATCAGAGCTTATATATACTTTATTTAATATTCCATCTATGTTATTGCTTTATATCATCTTGCTTGACTTAATATCAGTGCCAAAATATATTTGAAAAGGCCTTAATTATTTTATTAAGACTTTTTTTTTTGTTTTTGGATTGGTTTTTGGAGTGACTTTTTTTTTTTTATATTCACTGCATATTTTGTAGTGACTTTTTTGCTTAACTTTCTGAAGGGGTTAAATTTTGGTGGAGAACCTCCCCAACTGATATTGTTGAATTTGTTGGACTTTCTAAAACAGGTAAAAAAAACACTTCAGAAATGATCCCTATGACACTCATATAGAGTGGGTTGATGGTTTTCAAAAAATATTTTGTCCTATTAATCCCTCAAAGGGTGTAGTAATATACATCCTTAATTGGATGTGAAACTTCATCTTGTTTTCTTCGTATCTGATAACCTCGTAAATTTAAAGGCAATCATTTACATAATAATTCCTTTGGATACTATCTTCGTATCAGGTCTAGGGTTAATACATCATCAATTAATAATTGGATTACGTTCAGTATGTGGTAAAAAAGACCATACAATGGGAAACAATTTGAAAAGTGTAATATTTTGGTAGTTAAGTTTTAAAGACACAATAATACAGTCAAAAACTCAAATTTTGTAGGTGATGGATGGTCAGAGTTTTATGCCATCTATGATAGAGGATTGGTCAAGAGAATATGTTGTTTTCACAAAAACTTTAAAAGTTGTAAGTCCAGTTTTTTTTTTCTATAATTTCAATCAGTGCAAAGATCTGTCAACTACAAATGTGTACACAAATTTAATGTTAAAAGGCAAACTTCTCTATCGATAACTCGACTTTATCCATCGTCTAAAACATGATGCCTTCAATGCTTCTATCTTTGACTTTTACCAGCCTTCCATCAACAAATAAGCATAAATTGGATACTTCAAATAAAGTATTCATTCATTGAACTTTAATAAAATCTTTTGACCAGAGTAACAAATTCTTTCCTTTTAGACATTGGCATAGCCTTGTTAATGACATTTCATATGTGTACTAAATATCAATTTTCCATTTTTTGTTTCAAACGTCACCCCCAATAGTGAATTCCAACAATATAAATGTTGTGCTTTCCTCATATTCCCTATCCCAAATGACTCCCATAAGTTGTACGTAACTGTTAGGGGTCAAAATGGGATGATCCAAGGCCCACAAAAGCCCACCAAGCATACTTAAGGTTGGGTCATCTATTCCCTCCTATTTGTATTTCTTATATCCCTAAGAGCATTTCACTCTCCCTAAAGTCCCCAAACAAATATATAACACAAAGGCAACTCTCTCTAAACACACACAAAAATCCGAAATACATGTGCCACCTCTCTCACACAAAATGGTCCTAAACACGTGGACCATCTCTCTCAGACAAAATGGGCCAAAAGCCATAGATGGCCCAGCAGGACCTTGATACTGCTGCATCTCTCTTAAAGGCCCAAAAGCACACAAGGGCCTTGTTACTGCTGAACCTCTCATGAAGGCCCAAAACACACGAAGGCCCAAACTCTGCCACCGCGTCATTTGCCCAAAGAAGTGAGGACAAAAAACACAAATGACATGCGGGTCGAAAGTTGCTTTAGCCTACTGCTGCATCGAGTCAAATAAAATTTCCCACTGTATGAAAGATGACCAGGGAACACTACTAAAAAATGCTAATATAACGACATTTAAATAGCGGCGTCTAATGAAACGCCGTTATTGAATTCTATAAAATTAAACGCCGCCATATAACGGCATTTAAAGGCACAAACGCCGTTTAAGTATTGTTCCTCTGAAAAAAAAAAAAAAAAGGTTAGTAACCTTAAATCATAAACACTTCAAGATTAGTAACCTTATTTTCTAAAAACACAAATACCCTTCAATTTTATTACAATCCATGAAAATCCTTGATTTGTATCCATGATATTACCTTCCTTTGAGTAATGGAGATAAAGATGAACACACAAGACTATTAGCTACTGCTTAGTCCTTCCTAGTGACAAGTTATGACTTGCCGTTTGCAAGGAGTTATAATCTGATATCCTGCCAAGGTGTATGCATGTTTATTTGCTTGTTATCTTTTATGTCAAGGACCCATTACACATGATAGATCTCTTACATATTGGGATATGAAAGGAAGTATACTTAGTTTATATAGTTTCTCTTAATTCGCATCCATTCTATTGCTTTACTTAGTGACAATTATTCTCTTATACTTTGATTATTAAGTGCTACCTAATTGTTTGCTTAGTGTGTAGAATTGCTCATGTGATTCCAACGTTTTTTCTGTTTTCTCCTCTCACATATACGCATACTCCCACTGCTCTTTGCTTTATTTGGCCTTTGTTGCTGACTTGGCCTTGCATCTTGTTCTTTTGTGCTGAAGTGGTCTGTATTGATTGGCTTAAGAGTCTGTCATGGTGACTTGGCATTTTGCTTCAATTCGATTTGCTTCCTGCTTGTGTCTGCCTTGTGTTTGCTTGTGGAAATCATGTGTCCTTGTGGCATTTTCTGTTGTAAATTGTCCTTTTTGTTTGTGATGCTTTCCTACTTTACCAGCCGTTAGATTGCAATATTTCAACTTTGTATTCTGTCTTGATGGCTCAGATGAGCTCTTCTGATTTCCAATTTATCCTGTTCGCCTACTAAATTCCCTTTTGGAGACCAACTTTGAACTGGAAAATAACTTGGTCGGCTAGTTATGCTTAAATTCTTCTTAATTGCCCTTTCACCTTGTCTGTTTCTGTTTTGCTTTGTGATTTTCTGCTAAGCCAATTTTTGATCTGTTCATGTGGCTTTTGGGAGAAGAAAAGGGGCCATCCAAGCTTGGTACACTTAAACTTCATTTCAGCTATAATTTCAACTTTGTTTTGGCTCAATTTGTCACTAACCCCACTCTGAATTAGATTTGCTGATGACTTAATGAGTGAGAAAAAGCAAAATTGAAGGCGTGGATGCAATGGAAAAAGGACATGCAACCATCAATTTGTAATAATTCCAAAATATGATTGTAACACAATTAAAAGCAATTAATATAGAATTATGGACTCCACACCACACTAAGTCCAACTATAGTAAGCCCATTTGGGTTTAACAGAGAATCAAGCATCAATGAGAGAATCAAGGAAGATTACAAGGAGATTACCTGGAAGGTTCACTGGAGCATCATACACCGTTAGATATTACTTTGCTTGCAAGTCAAGCAGATTAGCATTAAATGTACAGGGATTTACTCCACTATATAAAGGGAGTCCCCTAAGCTATTTTACATACAACATACACATTAGATTTCTGTATTCTCTTCTCTCTGGAATAATAGAAATTCTCTCTCTTTTCTCTCTATTTTTCTTGGTGTTCTTCATTAGTTTCATAACAACAATGAAATTGTTCCCTTTTGATCAGACCAAAAAAATACATCTTTTTATGGTCATTTTCCTATGCTTTTTGGGTATTTTAGCTTGATTATGCCTTATATTGGTTATATTTGCGTTCATAGGTGTTGAAGAGAAGAAAAGTGCAAAATCATCAATTTTGTAGCTTTTTGGATGATTTATGACACAAATATTTTCCAAGGACATTTTGGATGAAGGATGGAGCTATCATGATCATGATTGAAGAGTTTTCAAGGCAAAGGAGCAAATACGAGTTCAAGGCGAGAAGACATGTCCAAGTGCCGAGCCATGACACAACTCACCTGGGTGATCAGACAAGCTACATGGGTCCTCAGACAAACCATGTGGGCACGCAGGTAGAGTCGGGACACTACCCAGCTGGTTCTTCAGGCAAACCACATGGGTGCTCAAGGCAACCATGTGGGCGCCCAGGAGGAGTCGGGGCCTTTGTTTGAGCGCTCAAGTTCAGCAACTCATGTCACCTCCTCTTGAAGCTTCTTCAATATTTGGTGATAGTTCTGAAAAACAGCCATAACTTTTGATCCAGAGCTCCGTTTGAGACGTATGAGTAAGCGTTGGAAAGCTAACTCCGAGAGCTACAACTTTTGTGTTTTGGTCGAAGCCCAGTTCGGACTTTTTCATGGAGGAAAATTCCCCTAAAGTCAGCGGACAGAATCTATCTTGGGCCTGTCTTGCGGGATTGACCAATTTGAGCCCATAAATCCTATTTGGATCATCTTGGAGACATGGAGAAGAGCCCAGAACGTCTCTAGGGTTAGTTTAAGTCATCTAGAACTCTAAATTAAACCCTAAGCAGCCCCCTATATATACCCTTTTATCCTAGAACCCTAGCAACATCTTTCTACAACTTTTATCTCTTTTCTCTTAGGGTTTGTGGTTTGGAGAGGAGGCAGCCGCCTCCTCCTCTTTTCCTCTTTGGTTTGTAAGTTTTCAATCTCTTATGGATTTGAAACTCCAATCCATGAGAGGTTAAACCTTTATACTTCTTTTCCTTAGGTATTTTTGATCGATAAATCTATTGTGAGACCTTTGTTCTTAATAATTTGATTTTTCTGTTTGAATATGTTTCTTATCCCCGTGCTTCATCTTATGTGTTCATATTTTGATTGATTTGGAGTACTACTTATCTTGAGATTTATGAATGCTATTGTTAGATTCAAGTAGCTTGAGTTAAGTTAAAGTTGGTCCAAGTAACAATTGTAATTGTAGGAGTCCTAGGTTCAATGGGATTATCAAACCTTATCGAAATCTTTAGGCCGAGATGGAAATTGATGTAGATGAGTTTGATATTGATTTATCATGCATGTGTATAAGTAAAGCTTAATGCTTGTTCTAGGAAGGGGTGAAACCTAGACCAGAACAATAGGGGTTGATTTTAGCAAGTTGTGGATTGATTCTTTTAGCATGTTGGAATTAGCATCACATCTGTTCCTATACCAATTATTCAAATGGAGTTGTTTAAGATATTAAGAGGATTACTTTGTTCTAAGGAAAGTTGATGTCTACGTCTTAGGCTATATACCGATTTGGGATGATTTATGATTCTTAATTGATTGCAATTTAAGTCAAATTCACGCTTGGTGTCTGTGATCCATGACTTACTTGATCAAAATAATTACCTATGGGAGAAGAAGTAGGCTTTTAACTAATTATTTCTCTTAAATTGTTTTCTTAGTCATTAGCTTAGTTTTATGTAATTGTTTTCCTAGTTTAGTTTAATTATTTGAAAATCCATAAAAATTCCCTTTGGTAAGATTTTCTTTAGTGTAATTTGGCTTTAATTTGTTTCCACCTTCTCTGTGGATTTGACCCCTACTTGCCCTAGCTAATAGTTAATGGTTTGTGGGGATTTATTTTTTGATTTGTTCAACGACCGATCACAATTTTGGCGCTGTTGCCGGGGAAGGAAGGAAGCAACAAGAAGATTGAAGACAAATTATTACCTAAGAATTTCTTACTCTTATCTTTTTCTTTCTCGTTATTTTCTTTTTCTTTTTATTTTTCGTTTTAGTGCTAAATTTTTCTTTCTAGTCTTTGTTTTCTTGGAGTTAGAATTTCGAGACAATTGAGCAATCACTTACTTTAAGGGAGATGAATTTCAATTGTGAAATGAAGTCCCACTGCATTGATTATCCAGAGATGGATTTGTCTTACGAAATAAAGCCAGGAGTGATCCCTTTGCTACTTTTTCATGGAGAACCTCATGAGAATCCTCATCAGCATTTGCAATGTTTCATCATCAAATGTGTTATGATTACTAGGATGCCTCAAGAGCAAGCAAAGCTTTGAACTTTTCCAATGACCCTGGAAGGTAAAGCAGAAGAATGGTTTTGGAGTCTGCCATCAAAGTTGATTACTTCTTGGAAGGAAATGGGGAGAGCATTCTTGAACCAGTATTTTCCAGAAGCAAAACGCGCTGATGTTAGAAGAAGAATCAACTCTTGTCGACAATTACCTAATGAGAAGTGGTTTCAATATTGGAAAAGGTACAACAAATTTGTGAAAGCTGCCCCTACCGCAGCATAAGCAAGGAACTCTTGATACAACAATTCTATGTTGGATTGTTTTATGAAGATCGAGTCTACATTGATGCAACTAGTGGAGGTAGCTTGACATTCAAAACACCCACGGAAGCAAGGAAGCTGCTCAACATCATGGCTGAGAACATTCATCAATTTAGCACATTAGAAGAGATTCTCAAGTCTAATGAGTCAGAGTTCGAATCATCAATGCGCAAATGAAAGAAATGAAAGAGTTGGTGCACTCCCTCGCAACAAATAATCAGTTGCTTAGCAAGCAAATTGCTGATCAACAGGACACCATTGCAAATTTGTTGTGCTATATGATTGCGAAGCAAGGAGTGAATCATCACTAACAACCATTCTTGCAAGCAGCTTTGAATATGACTCAATGACAAGAGAACAACATGGAATTTGACAATGGGTTGAACAATGCGCAAAGATATGGGATCAATTCGATGGGAATGGAAGACAATCAAGCAAGGGTTACAAAAGGGATGGAGTCATTAGAGGCCCCATTTCCTTTCTCTACGCCACCAATTGAGCCAGTACTTCCTACCCTTGAAATGAAACCATTACCAACTGTCATACCCCATGTGCAAATGCTAAGTGATGAGGAAAGTTCTATGAAGAGCGAGGAGAAAGGGAAGCTAGATTTTGGGACAAACTCAATTTCGTCTCCAACAATTTCTCAAAATCCACCAAGGAAGAAGAGGGAACCAAAGAAGAAAACGATGCCGCCCTGTCGAAACGTTCGGGTACGGGGAACCCTGCTTAAACGACTTTGAAAAACAGGAGTCGCCACTAACCAAAATTCTACGGTGTGATTAGTCACCTAATGACCTCCTAAGTCTAGTTAAATCTAAGGCTCGGCATTGGACCCACTAAACCTAAAGTCCGGTATTCCAACCCAAATCTAGGTTCGACAGTCTGTTACATTTGGGGAAGGATCGGCACCCCCAAATGCCTGTCAAATGACGGTACCTCTAATCTAAGCTAAGATCTAGTGGGTCTAAATAAAAACGGTTGCTTTTACCCTAATCTTGATTATTAACAGAAAGCGTTATAAAAGAAAAAGAAAAATCATCATTTTTTAAAACAGGTTTAAATGTCGAGAGTTTTGAAGAATACAATCGAACGACCGTCGATTGATTCCTCTCTTAACTCTCTTTCACTGTTTGTTCCTTTGTTGAGTCTCCCACACCGGGTAGAGATTTTAAAAATGCTATGTCAAAACTCTTTTTGTCATTTTTAATTTTTCAAGAAACACTTGTTGATTTTATTAATCTGCCAAAAAATCTTATTATTAGAAAAACTCACCCTTAAATTAAAGTTTTAATTTTCGAATTAAGATTAGCTTGGAAAGATTCGATAATCTACTTCTGAATTAATTTTAATCTAACAGTCAAATCTTTAAACCAAAGACTTGACTTTTTAAATTAAAATTAATCCGAAAGGATTTACTGATCGATTTCCAAACTAATCTTAATCCAAAATTGAACCTTTAATTCAAAGGGTTTGCTTTTTTATTAATCATTTTTTGAAAATGCTTACCTTGAAAACTCTTGAATTACCATTTTTTAATTTTTTGAAAACTGAGTAAGAGAACATAATTAAAACCATTTTTGAAAAAAACACTTTTTATTACATGTTTTAATTTTCTTATTTTTCCACTTTTTTACATTTTTCCGTTTCCTTCAAATTTGACCTAAATATTAACTGATGCATGTATGAAATGATGAATGCAAAGTCTGGTTTATTAGTTGATCAATAAAAAGGAGTTTACTTGAATTGACTTTCATGAACCTAGCCCGGTCCTCCAGGGATATTCGTGAAAACCAAACAATCTCGAAGCGAAACCTTGAGAGGTTGTGCTCTTGCACCTTTACCCGAGATTTGCCCGTCGAAGTTAAAAACTCCTCTTTATTAATTGAAATTTATAATGGTGGCATGGAATGCAAAAAATTATAATTAATGACAAATAAACATGATATGCATGTAATTAAGCACTACTCTACCTCTACGCTTTTGTAGCAAAAAAAACTCTACCTCTACGCTAAACTACTAACTTATTACAAACCCAATGGCTTAATTAAACCACTAATTTAAATGACAAATAACTTAAAAGAAACGAAAGCCTAATGGCCAATTTGGTCGGACTGGGGACATTTCTGCACATCAAGTAGAAGATTAGCAAAGTTCACAAAATGAACAAGAAAACGAAATTAAGTCCTTGAACGAAACTAAAAAAACATGTTATTGGACTAGCATGAACTAAATCAGTTTCCTTAGTCAAATCAACCCAAAAATCAAATCTTTAAATCAAAGCTTTAATTCTTAAATTAGAACCAATTCAAAAGAAATTCATCAATCCCTTTCCAAGTTGGTTTTAATTTAAAAAATTAGACATTTAATTCAAGATTTGGGTTTTCAAATTAAAATTAGCTCAAAATGGTCTAATATTCAATTTCCAAGCTAATTTTAATTCAAAAATTCAAACTTTGAATCAAAGACTTAATTCTTCTAATTAAAATTAACTTAAGAGGAGATCAAAGATCAATTTTAAAATGAATTCTCATTCAAAAATCAAACCTTTAAGTTAAAGATTTAATTTTTAAATTAACTTCAACTCAAAAAGACCAAACCCCACGTGTTATCAATAAAAATCGAAACTTTAAACTAACAAACTAAACTTCAACAAATCCATCACCATGATCAAGCTAATTACCTTTTAATCCCAATTTACCAAATATCATCATATTTATGCATGAATTAATTAAATCAAACAATAATCACCAAGACAAGCCCTAACTTGACTACTCAATTTTTAATAAACCCAGATTGTAGTTAATTAGAACATAAGCAAGGCAGGAGGGACCAAATCGAAAGAGGCAGGAAGCTTACCTACTATCACCGCGAATTCCCAAGCTCAAAACTACGCCGTTTTGTCCCAGACTCCCTTTTTAATCGAGCATCGTCTTCTTCTTCTTCCTTTTCTTTTCACGAGTTTCCTCTATTCTCTTGAATCAGCGTCTCTCTTCCTCCGATCTCTTGCCTGAGTCTCGTCCAAGAAGCCCTCTTTTCATCGAAATAACCCCGATATCGCAATGCCCATCCTCTCCAACGTAAAAGCCCTCAAGAAATTCGAAGAGAAAGACTCGACTCGATTTGGACTTCGAAGATGAAGAACAAGATTCGGTTTTTGGGTTTCCAAAGCAAGAAAAAGGTTTGATCTTGGTGGTATTCAAAACAACGAATCCATTCCTTCAAGGTAAGTCTTTCTCCATTGTTTCCTTCCTTTATATTTTGTTTTGAGACTCAAGAGATTTTTAGAGAATAGGAGTTTCTTGAATCAAAGAGAGAGAGTTTCTGTCGTGAGAAGATACGAAAGGGTGAGCCTTTTAGCGAATGAAGAGAAAGAAAGTGAGCAAGAATCCCCTGATGAGAGCCATTGAATTCTTGTATGATGAACTCAGTGAATAATCGATGGAAGGGAGAGTGATTGGAGTGTGAGAGAGTAAGCGTTTAGAGTTTCTTTTTTTGTGTCGAGAGAGCCAAGAGTAATGGAGGAAGAGAGTGAATATGAGAGAGTGATTCGTTAGAGAGAGATGAAAGAGAGAGGATGAGCAAGAGTGTTCGATTGAAGAGTCCCAGAGAAAATTGGAGAGTGAGAGAATCAGTGAGTAAAAAATGAGAATCTGCCTGCCGAGAGGGAGAGAAAGAGTAAGGACCAATTGGTTGTGTGTGTATTCGTTTTTCTCTGTCCCCAAGTCGGTGAATCCCTTGATGCATTCTTATCTTTTTCCTTTCTGTTTTCCTCCCATTTTCTTAGCTAACAAATTCTGTCTTTTTGTGTAGGTTCATTTGCTATTGTAGAGGGGATAAGAATGAGCTTGCCCCTGATGCTTCCAATGAGGTAATTTTCTCTAACAAAATTTGGGAATCTGATAGGCCAAACTGGAGGGCATCCTCTGTGATGTGTTTATGCGCATTTTATTCGTATGTGCCACTGATTTATTTGACCATTTGTTAGACTGTATAGGACTTTGTCTTGTTGGCATAATCTTGCATTCTTGTTCATCTAGTTATCCTGCACACATGCACACTATATAGCAGCAAAAATTAGATGCCTTTAGCTACTGATTTGGGCAGTTAGCATATTCGTCTTGATCCATTATTTTAAGTGCATTTGCCCTCCATATGCCACTGTGTTATTAGTCCCTTGCAGCTAATTTTGGTCATTTTGACAAAGAGTAGCTTCTGAATTTTAGCCCTTGAATTTGCACTTGATAACATCATCTGCTTTCAATCTATGCATTGCACCATGAATTTGATCCCTTGATGTGCCCGGTTGCCACTGTTTCCAATCCCATAGTTGCTGCCCTCATGATGTATAGTTCTTTAAATTTCCTTTGCAGTTTTGAAAATATGGCATTGTTGTGGCGAGCAATGAGTAAGGACAGCTAGCAAAGCTTGATACCTCTTTGCATGGTGATAGTTAGCAAGTGGCAGCGCGAGGACATATACCAAGAGAAAAAGCAATCTGGAACTTCCCCCTTTTTTGTATTTTTTGTAAGAGTAACATTGTAGAAGAATCATGGCATGTATGTATCTTATATGTACTAATCAAATGAATAACAAATGAAAATGAGATCTTCCTCGTGCAATGCAAACAAATGATGCAATTAAATTAATATTCGAACCTAAATGACTTTTCCAAATGATAAATGACTAAAATGATTCCATGTAAATGTAATCTAATGTTTGAATAATCGAAATGCAGTTTAATGCAAAATAATCAAATATGCCATGAAATGCAATGGTGCACAAAAATGCAAATTCAACTCATGCAAATCAAACTTATGCAATATCTAACTAATTGCTAGATTGAGGGTTAATTAATCAATGAACTAAATTGAACTTAAGCTATATGATTAAAATGCAACAATACTAAATTACTAAATGAAAATAAGCCATGAAATATGTAAAAGTGCAAAAGGTGTGTTTACTAAGATTTTTCGGGTTTTTCAAATGCAATCTAGATGACTAAGAAATGAATTAGCTAATCTAAATTAAAAGTGGACTTAAAATGATAAAAATTCCCCTAAATGAAAAAATGACCAAAATACCCCTAGGTGACCCTAATGCCAAAAAAGAAATATATTGATTAAAATTGAAGGATACCGAACAAAAATGGGTGTCTACAGCTGCCCCTCTTTATGTGCTTTCTAACAATCGGGAAGTTTACAAAAAAGTAGTTTGTATACTTTCTGAGAATTAGAAAGTACGCAAAGATTTGGACACCCATTTTCTGCATATGCCTTAAAGCGGAATTTTGGAAGCAAAACTCTCGAACAAGATTTTAGATTGAAACAGAAACTCTCGGCTAGAGACCTCGAGCAGGATTTGAAAACAAAACAAGATTTTGGATTGAAAACTCTCGACTAGAGACCTCGAGCAGGATTTAAAATGAAACAAGATTTAGATTGAAACAAGAAACTCGACTAGAGACCTCAAGCAGGATTTAAAATGAACATTATTTTGGAATTGAAACAAGAAACTCTCGACTAGAGACCTCAAGTAGGATTTAAAAATGAAACTCTCAAGCAGGATTTTGAAACAAAACTCTCGAACAGAGACCTAAAACAGGATTTTAAAATGAAATTCAAAGCAAAGAGATCCTCAAATAGGATCCTTAGACCAACTGATAAAGCAAACAATCTTGAACAGGATTCTGAAATTAACTGATAAAGTAATGATCATGAACAGGATTCAAACAGGAACTTAATTTAAACGATGATCCTAAACCAGGATTGAAATAACTCATAAAGCAATGAACCTGAATCATGATTGAAATCATGAAACAATAATCCTAAATCAGGATTGAAATAAAGCCATGATCCTAAGTAAGGGATAAACTGATTAAAATGATCCTAAATCAAGATAAAAATGTATTAATAAATCAATGATTCTAAACCAAGATTAAAATTAACTTATAAAGCAATGATCCTAGATCAGGATTAAGATAAATTGATAAATCAATGATCCTAAATCAGGATTAAAATAAACCCACAAAGCAATAATCAGGATTGAAATTAAATAATAAAGTAAAGATCATAAATCAGGATTGAAATAAACTAATAAAGCAGAATAGTTCTTGAATAAAATATGAAATGCCCGGAGGACTTATTAGAATTAATACCCGGAGGTTTCTGAAATTGTGCCCGGAGGTCTTACCAATGCAAACTCTTAATAGAGACCTTGACCAAGGATTTTAAACTTAAACACGAATTTTTGATGAAAAACTTAATAAATGAAACGGTACCCGGAGGTTTTATCAATTGCCCGGAGGACTTATCATAATTAATACTAGGAGGTTTCTAAGTTTGTGCCCGGAGGTCTTACCAATGCAAACTCTTAATAGAGACCTTTAACAAGGATTTTAAACTTAAACATGAATCTTTTATGAAAACTCGATGAAATGAAATGGTACCCGAAGGTTTTACCAATTGCCCGGAGGACTTATCAGAATTAAAACCCGGAGGTTTCTAAATTTGTGCCCGGAGGACTTAATGATGCAAACTCTGAATAGAGACCTTTAACAAGGATTTTAAACTTAAACATGAATTTTAAACTTTAACAAGGATTTTTTATGAATTTTTTAAACTTAAACATGAAATTTTCTGTTAATGAATAATTTGTCGATTCCATAGATTGAATTTGAAGGGATGATTCATGAATCATCTTATTACTGATTATCGAATCCTTTTTAGTTTCGCCCAATTCATATATTTGTCTCAACCCAAAAAATGGAAAAAGTCCTTTTATTATTTCTTTAAATTTTTTTGTTTCTTTTGAGACTTTTTGAAACAATTTTGTTCTTTTTATTATTAAAGATCAAGCGGAATAATCTGATGACGACCACCTTGGATCATTTGATCGCCTTGGATCAAAATAAATTGAAGAACGACCATCCTGGATTAATTAAAATGCATTGAAGAATTGACCACCCTGGGTCAAGTAGACATAAACTGGATATTGATCGCCCTGGATCGAAATACACTAAAGAACGACCACCCTGGATCAACTAAAACGCATTGAAAAACTGACCACCCTAGATCAACTAAAACGCATTGAAAAACTGACCACCCTGGATCAATTAAAACGCATGGAAGAACTGGCCACCCTTGGATCAACTTGGAAACAACTGAAGAAAGACCGCCCTGGGTCGATTGAATCGATCATTCTGACATAAAGTTGGTTCAACTTGGAAACAACTGAAGAAAGACTGCCCTAGGTCGACTAAATCGATCATTTTGAATAAAACTTGGATAAACTTGGAAACAACTGACGAAAGACTGCCCTAGGTCGACTGACTCGATCATTCTGACATAAATTTGGATCAACTTAGAAGCTACTAAAGAAAGACTGCCCTGGGTCGACTGAATCAATCATTCTGACATAAATCTGGAGAAAAACCACCCTGGGTCAACTGAATCGATTAGTTTGACATAAACTGAAGAAAGACCACCCTGGGTCAACTGAATCGATCATTCTGACATAAACTTGGATAAACTTGAAAACAATTGAAGAAAGACCTCCCTGGGTCAACTGAAATAAACTTAAGAAAGACTACCCTGGGTTAACTGAAATAAACTCAAGAAAGACCGCCCTGGGTTAACTGAAATAAACTCAAGAAAGACCGCCCTAAGTTAACTGAAATAAACTCAAGAAAGACCGCCCTGGGTCAACTGAAATAAACTTAAGAAAGATCGTCCTGGATCAACTGGAATAAATTGAAGAAAGACCGCCCTGGGTCAACAAGAGATAAACTTATACTTTTGAAAACTTTTGAGTTGATTTGTTTGGAAGACGAATCCTAATCTGCTGAAACTTTCTTTGGAATACTTGGCTCCAGATATGTTCTGCCCAATTTTTTTTGCCTTAACCCTTTTCTGAACTGAGACTTATTGAAATCTCTGTTTGTATCATTCCATATCTTTTGCTTGCCCCAGCTTGCTTTTCCTTGCCTACCCTCTATCCTTGCATTCCTCCTGCTTGTATCCATTCTGACTTCTGACTCCTTCGCCCCAAGTGAATTCTTTTCCAATTATTCTGAATTTTTCTTCTTACTCTTACTATGAATTTGACCCCTTATCTTGCAATTTCCTGCTATGAATGAGGATGGAATGTTTTAATGTGATGCATATGTGCATGGATGCCCATGAATGCCTAATGAGTGAATATTGAATCAATTGATGAGAGTAGTATGATATTGACTTCCCTTGTTTAACCAAATGCCTCATTGATAAGCTTATAGCTGACTCCTTTGCCCTAATTTTGGTACCATTTTCCTTGCCAATTTCCTGCAGCATAATTTAATTCAGAAGTAAAAAATTCTTGTGTGTATTGATCATATAGCACATGACATGATGATAAGACAATGCCTCTTTGCCCCTGAAAACATTTTGTGACTTTGCTAAAAACGCCCCACATGTTGCCCCAACAAAAGAGACTTTCTTCAAAAGATTCGGTGACCACCACTTAGAAAACTTTCCCGTGTGATATATTTGCCTTAACCTTCTTCTTGGACTCACAAATGGAATGCGAATCTTTTACAAAACTCATTTTCAGAATGTTCTCAATTTGTTTTTTTCTTTTTCCTTTTTTTATCTTTTTATCCAAAATGATTTGTATCAACACCGATTATGAAAGGGTTCCGAATGACTAGAAAGGCAATCGAATGATCAGGCTGGAGTGTTTGATGACTTTGTCAACTCTTATTCTTCGAACCAATGCTCATTGTTGTAAAGGAGATCTTACTTATCTAAATGTTTTGACAGATTTCGTGAGGTTTTGAGAATTCCCATTCTTGCTCTAGACTGCCCTTTTCAGGTTTTCACCCTAGAGCTCTATCCTTTTCTCCTTCTTTTTTTTTTCATTTCCTTTTTTTCTTTTTCTTTTTCTTTTTTCCCTTTTTAGCTTCACCATGCACCTGCATTTGAAAAAGCTTTTTGAAACCAATTTTTCCTAAAACCTTTTTGAGAAAAACATTTTTTTTTCTTTTGCAAAAACAATTTCTATTTTTTACGAACTATCCCTTCACCTTCAATATCCTGACTTGATCAAATATGGACTTTATTAGGCACGTAATGTGGGATTGGGTTGGGGGTACCAAAGAAAGGATAAAAGGCTCAAAAATGTGTTTGAGGGTGTTCGATCCAAGGATCACTTGCTTATTTTTGCTTCGATGCCTTTTCCTGTTTGAACACTTTGTTCGATTCTAAAACTTTTTCTTTTCATTGATCTTCACATTCTGATATGAATTTAGTTGTAAATCGGTCCAAATCCACCTTATAGACCCGCCTAAGATCAACTTGAATCACCAAACTTCTAGATGAGTATGTCGACAATCTTTACTTGATAAATCTTCCTTCGTTTATCGGCCTTAGACCCTCAATTCGACCTGCAATTGAACGCCTAAGATCACAAGATTCACAAACAATTAAGCAATCACAACCTAATTGCTTGCTAGGACTCTACAAGATTGAAGAACCCTAAGTTTGCTCAAACTAGAACAAAGAAGCCAAATAATCGATATGGGTGTTTAAACCTCTTAACTTTATTGATAACTTGACTTCTGTTTTCAAGAGATAAAAGAGCCCTTATATAGGGGAGGGGTTGGCACATAACCTACTCCAATCCCTATAGGGGGCGGCAATACATAAAGGAAAGAACAAGGAAATAGCCTACTCCTTGTCCTACTAGGAAAAGTAAATAACATTACATAATTAAACAAGGATTGGACTTAGTCAAAAAAGGGCCACACCCAATGTCTTCTAGACTAAATAAATAACTAATCTAAGATAGAATAAAGGCCCATGAGGCCGAATTAGACAATGCTAAAGCCTAATGCTCATCGATTTCAAGTAAGATGAACAACTTGGAATCGATGGGAATATTCTTGGTGATGTCGACTTCAATGCTTTCCAAATGGTCTTCAATGGACTCTAAACCTCCAAGATGAGATGTAACAAAGCCCAATAAAGTTTCCTTGAACCTTTTAGCCCGAGCCCTAGTCATTGGACCTTGCGGAATGGTCAAAGGGTCAAGTGGCCGGTTGTGGCCGGATGGCCCGTGCAATGGCCGGTTGTGGCCGGATGGCTCGTGCGATGGCCCGTGCGATGTCCCATGTGTTGGCCGGTCATGGCCGGTTGCTCGATGCGATGGTGGCCGGTCATCAAATCCTTGCTCCGCCAAGCTTGTGTTCAATCCGGGATCATCCGTGGCATCTTCTTGAATCTCCAAGACATCTCCATGTTTATCCAAGACATGATTTCCAATGGCTCCATTGTGCTCTTCTAAGCCATGATAAGCCCTTGGCGCATCATCCCCTCTCCCTTGAAAAGGATTTGTCCTCAAATCTGCATCACTATCAAACAAGGATAAGTCTGAAACATTAAAAGTAGCACTTACATTGCCATATTCAGTAGGAAGATCTAGCTTGTATGCGTTGTTGTTGATCCTCTCCAAGACTTGGAATGGACCATCTCCACGAGGTAAGAGCTTAGACTTTCGCTTTTCAGGGAACCTCTCCTTCCTTAGATGCAACCAAACCCAATCCCCGGGTTCAAAGATGATCTCTTTGCGCCCCTTGTTAGCAATCTTCATGTAGTGTTGTGTTTTCTTCTCAATTTGAGCTCGAACCCTAGCATGAAGGTCCCTAACATAATCGGCCTTCCTTTGTCCTTCCATGTCGACTTGCACACTCAAAGGTAAACTCAACAAATCCAATGGGGTTAAAGGATTAAAGCCATACACAGTTTCAAAAGGTGAATGTCCGGTGGTGCTATGTATGCTTCTATTATATGCAAATTGGACATGAGGTAGACAATCCTCCCAAGTTCTTAAGTTCTTTTTAATTAAAGCCCTAAGCAAAGTAGACAAAGTCCTATTAACTACCTCGGTTTGACCATCAGTTTAAGGATGACAAGTAGTAGAAAATAACAACTTAGTTCCTAACTTAGCCCATAAAGTTCTCCAAAAGTGACTTAAGAACTTAGCATCTCTATCACTTACAATCGTCCAAGGCATTCCATGTAGTCTAACTATTTCTTTAAAGAACAAATTAGCTACATTAATGGCATCATCCGTTTTAGTACATGCAATAAAGTGTGCCATCTTAGAAAACCTATCAACAACCACAAAGATAGAATCTTTACCTCTCCTAGAACGAGGTAATCCTAACACAAAGTCCATGCTAATATGAGTCCATGGTTCATGAGGAATAGGCAAGGGAGTATACAATCCATGCGGTTTAGAAGTAGATTTAGCTTGCAAACAAACAATACAACTAACAACATACTTCCCTTCATCATGTCGCATCTTAGGCCAAAAGAAGTGTTCATGCAATATATCATATGTTCTATCAACTCCAAAGTGACCCATTAAACCCCCCTCATGCGATTCCCTTAAGAGCAAGATGCTCAAAGAACAAGAAGGCACACACAATCTATATTCCTTAAACAAAAATCCATCATGCTTATAATACTTTCCAAATCCAGAATTTTCACATGCTTTAAATATTTCACCAAAATAGACATTACTAGCATATAATTCCTTAATATACTCAAAACCAAGAAACTTAGAATCAAGCATGGAAAGTAAGACATACCTCCTTGATAAAGCATCGGCTACCACATTCTCCTTACCTTGTTTGTATCGCACAACATAAGGAAAAGACTCAATGAATTCGTAGTGAACATAACACACACCATATGGAGCGAATTCAATCTCTCTAATGGATGGCAATCCTCTAGTTCTCACAAAAATAAGCAACAAAATTCCCTCCTTGCATCAATACAACTCCAATTTCTACAAAATCACTCAAAAGAGACATAATATTGCTTGGAATATCTCCAGCCAAGTTGTTAGTTCCCATTAGTGTATTTCGAAACAAAGGTAAGTTCAAATCAGAATTATCATGCAAAGCACTCTTAATCTCACTTTTAGTAGCTAACATACACTCTTTAACAACTTCCTTAGAAATCTCTTTCTTTTCACCCAAAACAGAATTATTTTCAATATTATGTTCAACCAAAACAGAATTATTTGCAATGCTATGATCAACCAAAATAGAATTATTTGCAATGCTATGATCAACCAAAACAGAATTATTTGCAATGCTATGATCAATCAAAATAGATTTGTTTTCATCACCATTAGCATCCAAAACAGATTTAGTATCATTGCAAACAACACTTAAATTAGGTTTAGTATCATTGCAAACAACATCTAAAACACTCTTTGCAACTAAGGCTGTTTTATCATCAAAACAATCATCAATTTTAGGTTCAGATTTACTCTTTCCTTTAGCCCTAAATTCAGCATCCAATTTAGCAAAATCATCTCTCATTTTAATTTGATCTTTTAAAACTTCTTGAAGTGATAAAGGAATTAAAGTAAAGGGCTTCTTACCACACATGAGAGTATATTGGTTCGTCTCACCATCATGTTGAACCTTGTTGTCATAGCCATGGTCGACCAAGTAGTACATGGCATGCTTGCATGGGTAAGACATCACACAAAACATCTCCCTTGTACCTGCCCAAAGAAAAAGAAACTAAAACTTGTTTGTCAACACTAATGTCTTCTCTATCATTGAAACAACCTAAGCTATAGGGTTTAGGATGATTAGAAGTAGGTAGTTGTAACTCTTTCACCAAATAATCACTAACTATGTTTTTACAACTCTTCTCATCTATAATCACACTACTAGGCTTCCCATTCGCATTCATCCTAGTGTGAAACAAATTCTCCCTTTTAACATCCCCTTTCACATAGGCACTCAAAGTTCTCCTATCAACCAAACTAATACACATGGTGCCAAGTTGTTTAAGTATTTGTTTTAACAAGGCAGCCGTGTTTACTTATTGATTTTGTTCTTCTTGTCTATCTCCCATTGTGCCTACAAAAAGAACAAAGATTAGTAGTAAAAATCCTCACAAGTGTGTGTGTGATTATACCTTTGACTTGTGCTCTCGTATTTGCACTCAATTCCTAAGGATTGGTGATCCTACTACTCTCTTAATGATCTCACAAGATTATGCCTTTTACTAGCTTCAATAGGCCTAATAAAATCAACTCCTAGAACACTCCTTTCTTCTCGTGACCTACTTGAGGAACAAACAATTAGTAGCAAAATTTTTGTGAATCAAAGGAAAGTGATCTTAAACCAAACCAAACCACTTATGCAGGCTCCTTAAGTCGAATTCCTTCTCCAAAGTTGCTGCACAAAACTCAATTCAAACACAATTCAAATAATCAAGTCGATTAGAAAACCCTAGTACCACTTAATTCCAATTTTGTACCACTTCTCTCCAATAGGGTTTATGACCTGAAATTCTTCAAATCAAATCACAATCCACAGCAAAAGTAATCCAAGAATCTCAATTACACAATCAATTAGAGTTATTGCAACTAATTAGATCAATTGCACAAGAAAACCCTAATCCCCAAATTTACCAAACTAAGAACCCTAGTTTCTGGAAAAAATCGATAACAACACAGATTTTTTTGATTTTTTTTTTCAATATTTTTCCCAGAAAGATCACACCAAAAGAAGTCTAAAGCTCAAATTTCACAGCTTTCCGAGCTCAAACGAATCCAGAACAAAAATCACAAGTTTCTGGTCGAATTTTTTTTTATTTTTTTTATATTTTTCGATATAACTACTAGTTATAAGGGACTTAAATCTGAAATTTCAAAGCAAAAAGATGTAAGATGAATCGGCTATGAATTTTCAAAGTTGCTGATTTTTTTGAATTTTCAAGAAGGGTGGTGCGATGAGTGTGTGGGTGAAATCGATGTGATGAATGATGAGTAAAAAGATAGATTTACCGATTGAAGATGATAAACCTAAACTCTGATTACCAATTGATACGAATCTAGTTGTAAATCGGTCCAAATCCACCTTAGAGTGCCGCCTAAGATCAACTTAAATCACCAAACTTCTAGATGAGTATGTCGACAATCTTCACTTGATAAATCTTCCTTCGTTCGTCGGCCTTAGACCCTCAATTCGACCTGCAATTGAACGCCTAAGATCACAAGATTCACAAAAAATTAAGCAATCACAACCTAATTGCTTGCTAGGACTCTACAAGATTGAAGAACCCTAAGTTTGCTCAAACTAGAACAAAGAAGCCAAATAATCGATATGGGTGTGTAAACCTCTCAACTTTATTGATAACTTGACTTCTGTTTTCAAGAGATAAAAGAGCCCTTATATAGGGGAGGGGTTGGCACATAACCTACTCCAATCCCTATAAGGGGCGGCAATACATAAAGGAAAGAACAAGGAAATAGCCTACTCCTTGTCCTACTAGGAAAAGTAAATAACATTACATAATTAAACAAGGATTGGACTTAGTCAAACAAGGCCCAACCCAATGTCTTCTAGACTAAACAAATAACTAATCTAAGATAGAATAAAGGCCCATGAGGCCGAATTACACAATGCTAAAGCCTAATGCTCATCGATTTCAAGTAAGATGAACAACTTGGAATCGATGGGAATATTCTTGGTGATGTCGACTTCAATGCTTTCCAAATGGTCTTCAATGGACTCTAAACCTCCAAGATGAGATCTAACAGAGCCCAATAAAGCTTCCTTGAACCTTTTAGCCCGAGCCCTGGTCATTGGACCTTGCGGAATGGTTAAAGGGTCAAGTGGCCGGTTGTGGCCGGATGGCCCGTGCGATGGCCGGTTGTGACCGAATGGCTCGTGCGATGGCCCGTGCGATGTCCCATGCGTTAGCCGGTTGCTCCATGCGATGGTGGCCGGTCATCAACTCCTTGCTCCGCCAAGCTTGTGTTCAATCCGGAATCATCCGTGGCATCTTCTTGAATCTCCAAGACATCTCCATGTTTATCCAAGACATGATTTCCAATGGCTCCATTGTGCTCTTCTAAGCCATGATAAGCCCTTGGCGCATCACATTCCTTCTTTTTTTTCTTTCTTTTTTACTTTTGCTTCTTTTTCATTTTATTCACGTAATTTTTTTTAACATGCTTGGGGATCTTTTCCCAATCTATGACAAACCCTTCTTCTCATTACTTCCCCTTTATTCGCATCATCCTTATAGGTGCGCTTGAGTATCCTTTTCCAAATTTGGAACAAGCTCTTCTTCTTCTTTACCTCCAGTGTGGAGGGTGATCCTTGATCAGGGTTGATTCGAAAGAAAATCCACACGGCTCAAAGGGGACAACAATGGATAATTTTCTACAAGTGAAGGAGTAAGAAAGAAGGCCATTTATCATTTCAGATCTGGATATTTTGATGAAAGGCGACTCTTAAAAAGAGGCTAAAATCTCAATTTCGTATCAAACCTTTTAAGAAAATCTCAATTTAATATCAAACCTAAAAGTTGGTTCGAATTAGTGCTAAACGTTTCAAAATAATCTCAATTAAGTACCAAATCAGGATTCCGTCTCTGCGTGATAAACACGCGTTGTTGCAAACGCATGAAATACAATATGGGCCTAAAGAATAAGCCACGTGGCTTTTAAAAAGCCACGTGGAATTAAAAAATAAAGCAATTAAAAGCCATTAAAAATAAAGCAAAATTAATTAAGTTTTAATTTTAATGTTTACGGGTAAAAGTAAAACTCTTCCATATTATATATACTTTGTTTTTCGCACAGAACTCTTTCATATTTCTATTTTCTTTGGTGTAATTCTCTTTCATATTTCGATGGCAAAGCAAAAATCTCTCATATTTCATAATCTTTCATTTTAGAAACCCAAAATTGATTCCCTCTTCTCTCTTCACCGTCTGTCTGGGTTCGATTTTATCAATGGTTCGATCGATTTAGGATTTTTATGGGTTAGCAGAGTGTTTCGATATGGTTTAGGGTTTGAAATCGAGGGTTATCGTGCATTGGGAAATTTTGGAATTCAAGTGTTTGAAATCAAGGATTTGAGATCTGGTATTTAGGGGTTTGAATTCGAGGGTTATTGAGGGTTTGGAATCAAGGCTTGAAACCGACGCTTGGAAATCGAGGGTTTGGAATCTCATGTTTTCAAGTATTATTCTGCTCTCATAGGCCCTGTCTTTTTACCGATAAGATTGTTATAAAAGGATTTAAATAATGTTACAATCTTGTTATAGAGACTCTGTTTTATGTATATTTCATGCTGGGGTATATATTTATGCCGATGTTTGAAACTGTGTCATATTACTGAGCAGTTTATCATGAATTAATGTAAGTAATTCATTATAAGTTCAGTTCCTACTAAATTATCACATTTGTATAAGCTAGAGATTGCCATCTACTGTCCACTTTTAAGGAATTATTAATAATTATATTTGAATCAAGTTCTTTTAAATTGGATAAATACATAAGCTTGGGCCGGCTATAAGCTAGGGATTCTATAACCTGAAAACATGAGGGAATTTCCATGTAAATGTGAACCTATAAGAAAATATAAAAGAAAGCATGATTTATTTAAGTAAGCTTTTCCTATGAATTTATTTAAGCACAATCTGAAGCAAAGTTTTTTTTTTCCTATGAATTTGGTGGGGAAAGGGTTGGCCTTTGCTTTGGAATGAAATCCTGGTATCTCTGTTTTGGGTCCAGAATTTATTTAAATAAATCAATTTGAGTTTCGGTGCAGGGCAGGTTGCAGTTGCGGCATGGATATTGTTTCTAACAAGATATGGTATGTGTCTTTGACATCATGAGTCATTACATGTTTTGAGTGCATGTGTCTTTACTGATTTTGGATTGTTTGTTTTGGGTAAAAATAAGAAAATTTTGAAGATAAGAACATGAATCTAGTAGATTGATCCAAAGGAAATTTATAAAGGCAAGGAATGTCCCTTAGAATTTTACTAAGTGTCTCCAATAATGGCATGATTTTTAGTCTTCTCTACACTTTCATTTTCTTGTGAATCCTGCCATAGATGGATGTATTGTTGCTAAAAATGATTAATGTAAGTTCTTTGCATAGGGCTCCTCTTTTTGAAGTCCAAACTGATGATAACATTTTTAGCAACCTTATTGTATCTTATACCTTTCTTTGGATTGCAACCTTCAGGTTATAATACTGACTGAGGTTTTGGAAATAATGAAATTAGAATTTGGAATTTGTATTATTTGGGAATGCTCTAATCATTTTAGAAGTTTAATTGTTTCTTTTAAATTGAAAAATGTCCAGGATTTGTCACTTGGAAGCTCAAAAGAAGCTCAAAAACTAAAGATTGATCATACTATTGATTAAATTGGAATTTGTATTTTTAGGAATGCTCTCGCGTTAATTAAATTGTTTACGTGAAACTGTCTTTGCAGGTAATATACCACTATCATACTATTGATTTGGAGCATTTGTTAGCATTGCAAAGAGAGTCAATCCAGCTGGAAGAAATGTTGAATACAGGAGAGGGATTTTCAACCTCTGTTAAATTATGTAGCATTTCTGCAATGTCAAGTTTGATTTGATAAATGGTTGTAAAAATGTAATTTATATATATATATATATAAATATTTTTGTTATCAGATGTAATTTGTATATATACATAAATAAAAACTACAATGTGTTGTGAAAATAGTTAAATTTAATTTTTTTCATGCAAATCTGATTTGTACATTTGAAAAAAGAAATTAATTATATTGCC
This sequence comes from Corchorus capsularis, assembly GCA_001974805.1. Classification (NCBI taxonomy): domain Eukaryota; kingdom Viridiplantae; phylum Streptophyta; class Magnoliopsida; order Malvales; family Malvaceae; genus Corchorus; species Corchorus capsularis. The sequence goes on from AWWV01011314.1 coordinate 138,722, forward strand.
CTCTAAATTAATTTGTTTTAAAATGTTGCTTCTTGTTATTTTCCTTTGGTTAAATTATTATATTTTAGTTTAAGTAAGCAGTCTAGTCAGAAAGGGAAAAAAATTGCAATAATCAGTAGCAAAAAGAAAAAAAAATGGAAGAAAGCCAAAAAAAAAAGGGAGAAGGAGAAAGTCTACGTTACTGTTGAGGGAGAAAGATGAGAAAAATAAAAATGAAAATAAAAATATAAAAAATAAAAAATTAAAATTAAAAAAATAAAAAGTGCCACATAGGATGACGAAGTTAGTAATTAACGGCGTGTGAGATGCACTTGCTGAGGCCATCCTGATTTAGTACTAAATTGAGTTTTTTTAAAAAGGTTTGGTATGGATTTGAGCCAACTTTTAGGTTTAGTATCTAATTGAGATTATCGTAATAGGTTTGGTACCAAATTGAGATTTTAGCCCTTAAAAAGACTCAAAACCTTTTTGGAAACCCATTTTTGAAAACCTTTTATTGAAAACAATTTTTGAAAAATGTATCTTGTTTTGACCATCTTGAGAAAACTGTGCTAGCGCATGATGTTGGAACTTGATTTTTCTTTTCTTTTTCTTTTATTCTTCTTTTATTCTTTTTTTTTAATCTTCCTCTTTTTTTTTAATGGGAATTTAATAATTGATATCTTCTGCCTCTATTCTGTTTGTCTGACCTCTTTATTGATGAACATGAGCATACTGAATATTGCCCCTCACTACTAATCACAAGAAGGGTAAAGACATGTGAAGTGATTTGCAAGGTGCACTTTTGGTGGAGTTTTTGATCTCTGAACCAATATGTTTTCCTAAGGCCTGACATTGACTTGAACTTGGCCTTTTGAGCAATTTGCCCCAAAGCACGGGAAAATCTCCATATGTGTCTTGAAAAATGGAAATCTTTATTCAAATTGGTTCCTAAGAAAAATAAATGGGCTCTTTTCAGAATCAAGAAAACTTGGGTTTTAACCAGTGTTGACACAAATCAATTAACCCTATTATCACCTTTTAAGAGAACTTTCCACTTTTGATCTTATCTTATCTTTTTTGTTTAACACTATTTATTCAAAAGAATCTTGTTTTGCTCATTCAAACCTTTTATTAGTCAGACATTCCTTTGCTCATTGCCTAAATGAATGCTATTGCCCTTAATTGAGCGTTTTGGGAAACTATTTCTTAGTAGTGATCACCCAATTCAGTTTACACTCACAGTCAAAGGTGCAACAATTTTAATAATTATATACATGAGAAAATAAAAATGACAAAAACTATGCAGGTGCTATGCATGTCTGAAAAGAGTTCAATAGTCTTAGAAAGTCCCTTCTTATGGCTGGCCTCTATTTCCCCTTGTCACTGATTTGGGATGGTCAATATTTCTCCATCAGATCTCAGAGTTCATTATTGAATGGCTACTTTTCTGAGCGGAGAGCGACTTCACTGGCTTGGTCTGGCGTTTCATAAGGTATCCAAGGATAACAACTCTTCGACCCATCTCTCTAACTACGCCACAAATGTTGCACCCCATGCTTCCCAAGATGCTCCCTGATGATGTTAGACTCCAATAGATGGAAAACAAGTAATATCTACGATAAATGTGTTTTCTATATGAACAAAATGTATATATTCACAAATGATAAAGATAATGCAAGATGAATGCATGTACTAATGAATGGATAATGCATAACTGATTCATGAACACCAATACAAAAGAAGGGATGATGCATGATGGATGCATGACATATACAAATGAATGTGATGATAACATGATGATTCGTAAAAATATACATGACAATGTAACATGACATGGCCATCTATATTGATAAACAAATGAATGACATGGATATGCATGATCAATTATAAAATATATAAATGCATGAGACTGCAAAAATGATGTCATGATATGTGATGATGAAACCTGCAACACAAATAAGTTATACAGATGCAAGTGCAAAAAATAAAACAAAAAGGAAAGAACAAAAACTCGTTAGTACTTAACCATAAAAACATTGCTGAAAGGTTTAAAGAAAAATCATGCCCCTTTTATTTCTTAAATAACAAAGTTTTTTATTTTCCAGAAAAATCAAAAGGACGAAAATGCCCTTGGGGCGGAGAGTCCACCTACTGCGGATAAAGTCATTATCCGCTCTATAGTTTTTGTTTTTATGAAAACGAGAAGTAAAGATAAGAGATGTTCCTTATTTGTACCTAATACACTCATCCTCACGGGTTTGGCTCTACTTAGGCGAGAAGCCGCTCCACTATATGCCGGGTGAAGCTTCACCTAAAGGTTCCCAGTCTTGACCCGGCAAAATCTCAATGGGTGGAGGTTTTTCGCACAACCTGCACGGGGACCTGGTTAGTCCCACAAAGGCTCGTTTATTATACCTCCCAAATCTAATTAAGGTGGCACAATGTAAATGCAAAATGCAGTCTAAGTGAAGTGTGTGAAGGAACAACCTACCATAATCCTAAAACTAAACCTGGCAGACCTAGTAACTAAGCACAACAGAAAACAAGAGAAACAACACAAGATAGGGGTGAAGTAAACAAATATAAACATGGAAAGCGGTAAAGATGCAAAGCACAACAAAACAAAAAGAAAAGCAAGCAACCATTTTATTAAACCCTAGATCTTGATTAGACTAAGTGAGGCCTGACTCTCTAACTGTCCCCAGCGGAGTCGCAAAGCTGTCGAAACGTTCGGGTCCGAGGAACCCTACCGAAACGACTTTGAAAAACAGGAGTCGCCACTAACCAAAATTCTACGGTGTCACCTAATGACCTCCTAAGCCTAGTTAAATCCAAGGCTCGGCATTGGACCCACTAAATCTAAAGTCTGGTCTTCCAACCCAAATATAGGTTCAGGAGTCTGTTACATTTGAGGAAGGATCGGCACCCCCAAATGCCCGTCAAATGACGGTACCTCTAATCTAAGCTAAGATCTAGTGGGTCTAAATAAAAACGGTTGCTTTTACCCTAATCTTGATTATTAACAGAAAGCGTTATAAAAGAAAAAGAAAAATCATTTTTTCAAAACAATTTTAAATGTCGAGAGTTTTGAAGAACACAATCGAACGACTGTCGATTGATTCCTCTTTTAACTCTCTTTCACTGTTTGTTCCCTTGTTGAGTCTCCCGTACCGGAAGGAGATTTTTGAAAATGCAATGTCAAAGCTCTTTTTTTCCACTTTTGAATCTTTTAAGAAAAAAAACTAGTTGATTTTATTAATTTGCCAAAAATCTTATTATTAGTAAAAAACTCACCCCTGAATTAAAATTTTAATTTTCGAATTAAGATTAGCTCGAAAAGATTCGATAATCTACTTCTGAATTAATTTTAATCTAATAGTCGAATCTCTAAACCAAAGACTTGACTTTTCGAATTAAAATTAATCCGAAAGGATTTACTGATCGATTTCCAAACTAATCTTAATCCAAAAATCGAAACTTTAATTCAAAGGGTTTGCTTTTTATTAATCTATTTTTGAAAATGCTTACCTTGAAAAACTCTTGAATTACCATTTTTTAATTTTTTGAAAAATACTGAATAAGAGAACATAAATAAAAACATATTAAAAAACACTTTTTATTATATCTTTTAATTTTCAAAATTTTCCATTTTTTTCTTTTTCTTTTCCTTTTTTTTTATTTTCCTTCAAATTTGACCTAAATATTAACTAATGCATGTATGAAATGATGAATGCAAAGTCCGGTTTATTAGTTGATTAATAAAAAGGAGTTTACTTGATTTGGCTCTCACGAACCTAGCCCAGCCCTCCAGGGATATTCGTGAAAACCAATCAATCTCGGAGCGAAACCTCGAGAGGTTGTGCTCCTGCACCTTTACCCGAGATTTGCCCGTCATAGCTAAAAATGCCTCTTTATTAATCAAAAGTTATAATGGTGGCATGCAATGCAAACAATTATAATTAATAATAAATAAACATGATATGCATGTAATTAAGCTCTACTCTACTTCTACACTAAATTACTAACTTATTACAAACCCATTGGCTTAATTAAGCCACTAATTTAAAAAACAAACAACTTAAAAGAAAGGTGAGCTTAAGGGTCAAATTGGACTGACTGGGGACATTTCTGCACATCAAGAAAACCATTAGCAATGTTCAGGGATCCAAATGAACACGAAACTGAAAAAAACATATTATTGGACTGGCATGAACTAAATCAGCTTCCTTAATCAAATCAACCCAAAAAATCAAATCTTTAAACCAAAGTTTCAATTTTTAAATTAGAATCAATTCAAAAGAAATTCATCAATCTCTTTCCAAGTTAGTTTTAATTTAAAAAATTAAACCTTTAATTCAAGGTTTTGGTTTTCAAATTAAAATTAGCTCAAAATGGTTTAATGCTCAATTTTCAAGCTAATTTTAATTCAAAAATTCAAACTTTAAATCAAAGACTTAATTCTTCTAATCAAAATTAACTTAAGGAGAGATCAAAGAACAATTTTAAAATGAACTCTCATTCAAAAATCAAACCTTTTAAATTAAAGACTTAATTTTTGAATTAACTTTAACTCAAAATAGACCAAACTCCACATTTGTCAATAAAAATCAAAACTTTGAACTAAAAAGCTAAACTTCAACAAGTCCAATACCATAATCAAGCTAATACCTTTTAATCCCAATTTACCAAAAATCATCATATACATGCATGAATTAATTAGATCCAACTTATTTAAAAAAACAAATTACCAAAACAAACCCTAAATTGAATATCACAATAGCCAGCAATCCCAAATTAAAGGCTAAATGCGCAATTTAGGTATTAACGTTTGCCGCGAATAACAATTCAGGTACTGTCGTTAGTCCTTGTGTCAATTTAGGTTCTAACATTATCGTGTTGTGTCATTTTAGGATATCGGGCAGTATTTACCTTACACGCACCAATAACTGACACGTGTCTTTTCTTTTTTTTTTGTTTTTTTTTAAAAATTGATTTTAAAATTTTAAAATTAATTATTAAATATACCTATTTAATTTTTTTTTAAAAAAAACCATTTTCAATTTTTTTCTTCCACTTTTAAGCCGCCACCCATCTTTCAAATTTCTATATATACCTAACAACTTTTTTTTTAATCCTTTACTTTTTGGATCAAACCACCCTCTTTTCAAGAACACCTCAAGAACAAACCTAGCCACCAGATTCTTCTACTTAGTTCCAACAGATTCACGAGGGAAATTCCATCTGAAATTGGCTGGTTGAAAAATGTGCTCAAGTTGGAAATGAGTAGAAACTTCTCAGGCAGAATTCCTACCGAGATAGGTAATTGTTTCCTGTTAACTTACATAGATTTGAGCTAAAACCAACTCACTGGTCCAATCCCACCTCAAATTTCTCAAATTCACATTCTGAATTACCTCAATGTTTCTTGGAACCACTTAAACCAAAGTCTTCCTACTGACATTGGTTCTATAAAAAGCCTAACAAGTGCAGATTTTTCCCATAACAACTTCTCCGGATCGATTCCACAGTTTGGGCAGTATTCTTTCATGAACTCAACATCCTCACCTTTGTGGGTTAGACTTGAATACTTGCAACTATTCTTCCACCTCTCCATTAAAACCACACAATCAGAATGGCACAAATACTCAAATACTTGCAAAATTCAAGCTTCTTTTTACATTGGGGCTCTTGATTTGTTCATTGATATTTGCAGCTTTGACAATCATCAAGACAAGAAATGTACGAAGGAATTCACATTCCGGGAAACTAACATTTTTTTTCTTATTTCTTTGGCAAGGAGAAGAATAAAGAAAATGGTAGCAGAATTTTGATTCTAGAAATTATTTTAGTATAAGTAAAGTAGAGAGGAGAGACACCTTGCCAAGAACTTGATGGTTTTGGATAGGGAGAAAGGGACTTGCCTTAAAACAAGAAGCCCCAATTTCTTTCCTATGAACCCTAACTTTGAGAAAAAATGAAATCTTTTCTGTGAGAGTGTTTATCAGTTCGAGGGGAGAGAGAGAAAAAAAATAAGAAACTTGATGTCGATGGGACCCGAGAGATCTAAGCCTCTTCACAATTTCGAGCTGCCTCTTCACAACCGCCACCGACTCCTCCTCTGCGGCTGCTGCTGGAATCCGGGTTGAAAGTTTGGATGGTGAGGTTGCTTTCGGTGAGCCCATTGACAGCGACGACGGATGAGAGCTCTAGGTTTGGGTTGAGAAAATCAATTAGAAATAAAAAGATTCAATCAATAGAGATGAGTTGAAAGAGGAGAGATGGAAGAATGATTTAAAAAAAATTTGGAGGAAGAAATGGAGTAACGACACAGGGAAAGAGATGGGAAAGAAACATTTATCATTTATGTTATTTTAATTTTAATTAGGTTTTCCTTTTTTAAAATTTTTGGCTATTTTTTCCTTTTTTTATTATATATTATATTTATATATTTATTCATGGCTAACTCACGCAAGGGAATTAGCGCGTGTTTCCCCAACAGACGGAACCGTCTGATTTTAACCTATTTTGATCCATTTCGATAACGTTAGAACCTGAATTGACACAAGGGCTAACGGCAGCACCTGAATTGTTATTCGCGACAAACGTTAATACCTAAATTGCGCATTTAGCCCAAATTAAAGCAAGTCAAAACACAAATCAAGGCAGGAAGGACCTAATCGAAGAGAGAGGAAACCATACCTGTTGAAAACGCAAATTAGCAATCCCAAAGTGACGTCATTTTTCCCCAGACCTCCTTTTAATCGAGCACTTCATCTTTTTTCTTCTTTCTTTTCCCGCAAATCGCTTCTCTCTCCAAGCTTCGAACCAACGCCTCTCTCCCCAATTCTTTTTGCTTGAACTCGTTCAAGATCTCTCTTTTTCATCAAAATGGCACCGGATTCGTGATCCTTGCCTTCATAAACCCCAAAGCCCTCAATAAATTCAAGGAATAAGATTCTATGTGAGCTTCATAAATTATGAACAAGGCTCGGTTTCTAGCTTCAAAAATGGGAAAACAAGGTTTGATCCTGGGTATTTATTCAAGCGAAGGATTCTCTTGTTCAAGGTCAGTCCTTCTTTCCCATCGTTTTCTCTTTTCCTTTTACAAAACGAAAAAAAAACCCATTTACTTTCTCTCTAGGGTTTGCGACTTTGCTCATCCATGAAGAGTGTGTGTAGTTTTTCTTTTTTTGTTCATGAGAGAGCGAAGCGTGAGTCTTTCAAGAGAGAATAGTGAGGGTGTGAGAGTCTGAATGAGAGAAAATCAAGAGAAAGAAAGAGGATTTTTTTAGAGAGAAGATGTCAGATCTTTTTTTTCCGTCAGAGATCCCCCCACTTCAGAAATCCGAATTCATCTCCCTTTCTTCCTTTTTCTCTCCTTCCCTTTTAGCTCTAACCGTTTCTCTTGTCCTTTTGTGCAGGTGGAATTTTTGTTGTAATTGAGATAAGGAAGAGCTACTGATGAGTTGTTATGGGCTGGCGAAGATAAGGTTCAAGGGAATGGTGAGGTGGCAGGTAATTCCTCTCTAAATTGAAATTGGGTTTTAAGAATTTATATGCTATGTTGCTGTGACTGCCATTTCTGTTTTGTTGAATGAAATTGCTCGTCCATTTGTGCTCTCGGCAATGCTTAATGTTTGAATTCTCATGCTAAAATGCTCTTTAGGCTTTACTGACTATGAATGAACTAAATTACCATTAGTGCTTCCCTATATGCTACTTGTGACTTGCTGCTTTGTTCAATCTCCTATGCCTATAAACTGCAATGAGTGATTTGAGCTTGAATTCCCTCGTCAATTTGTCAAAGCAAATTCTTGCTTTCTTGCTGTTGGAGTCATTTTTTCAGCTGTCTTCAAAAAATCATATCTTTTTCATCTTAACTCCAAATGACGTGTTTTTGTAGGCTATGGAAAGCTTGGTGAGTGCTCTTCAATCTTCATGAAGACCATTTTGGCAATTGGGGTCGTTTTGGGTTCTTCCAATTTTTCAATCTCCCTGGACTGCGATTTTCTGCCCAGAATTTTGCCCTTTTTCTGGTCTGGACTGCGGGGCCCTTATCTCATTCATCCCAACTTCAAAAAGTGTCATTCTTGTGCTCAAATCGAAGCCCCAAGAGTCCTCTACGACTTTTGTTTAAAAAGTTTTTCCGTTCGAGCTCCCTAAGGTGATCGAATTTGCCCTTTCCTTGGACTGCGCTGTTGAGAGTTCACTTGCATACTTGCCTTGTTGTTTGACTCATTTTTGTTTTGTTTTGTTTTGAGGAGCTAGGTAAGTTGCTTTGGTGATGCAATCAACAACAAAAAGAAGAGAATTGTCTTGAGTCAGCTTGTAATTCAAATGTTTCCTTATCTTCATCTTTCAATGTAATCAATAAAGAAACATTCAATTTTTATGTACTGCCCTTCAAGTATCAAGGTGTGAATGATGTATAATGATATGCATGAAACTAAAAATGTGTAATACAAAGTGTTATGCCATATGAGATTACCACAACTTCTAATATGCCTTCTAATTAGGGTGCTAATTTAAAGGGACTAATTACACATGCAAAGTAAGAAAGTGCTTTACTAACCAAAATGCCAATTCCATTTTCATGTGTTCTTTTTCATCTAACACCATCTTCAAAATTATGCAAATCCCACTTACACAATGTCTAACTAATTGCTTAATTGAGGGTTAATTTAATCAATGAACTAAATTGAACTTAAGCTACATGATTAAAATGCAAAAATACTAAATTACTAAATGAAGCTAAGCCATGAAATATGTAAAAGTGCCAAAGGTGCATATACTAAGATTTTTTGGTTTTTTCAAATGCAATCTAGATGACTAAGAAATGAACTAGCTAATCTAAATTAAAAGTGGACTCAAAATGACCAAAATGCCCCTGAATACAAAAATGGCCAAAATGCCCTTAGTGCAAAAAATGACCAAAATGCCCTTGGATGACCGTAATGCCAATTAAGAAATATATTGATTAAAATTGAAGGATACCGGACAAAAATGGGTGTCTACATGCCCAATGATTGTCCAACACCGTTTCCTCAATTACTTGAGCCACAAAAGACATGTTGTGAAGAGAGCCAACTCGATTCACTTCATAAGTGGAAGGTAAACATCCCTCTAATTGCTGCAATCGAACAAGCTCCAATGGAACAATTGAAGATGGTAGATGGATTGACTACACAAAGGGATCATGAGGCAGAAATTGAAGCTACATTTTCATGGGAGGAACCAACATATTCTGAACCAAGCACGATGGAAGGTGAATTTCATGAAATTGTTGTCCCAATCATAAAGAAAATTGAAGAGGTGTTAAGCAAAACAATGGATGATTTGGAATCACAAGAGCTTAATGAACAAAACCCCATTCAATTTTCCTTCAATGATGAAGATGACTCCCTTAGCGTGGTTTGCACCCCTACAACACCAAAGGAGACTCCCAAGATTGTGCAAGAAGAAAAGGAAGCACCAAAAGAAGTCATTGAGATGGACATTCCTGCACATTCTCCACCAAAGATTGCCAAGCACGAAGAGCCACCAAGCGATGAGAACTCATGGCATTCTAAAAAGTTGAAGGATCTTGTTGATAACCAACTTTTGGAACCCATAAGTCCAAATTTATTGGGGGTCAACAAATTTCTTAAACATGAAAGCTATGGAGAAGAGGAATGGACATCCATGGATCAATTCTTTTTGAAGGATGGGGAGATTAACCAAGTTGAGGACACTCCACAAAGGCAAGAAAGAAGCAATGCCAATCAAGATGTCGAAAGCTCACATTACATCAACCTCTAACGGCAACAAGGATGGCATTGTCATTCATAGCCATTCATGGGACCGCTCTCAACAAAATTGGTGAATTATTTCCTTATCTCCTATTTTGTTGTGCTCATATTCTTCCTATCTCATCATATCTACTTTTTGCTTTGAAGTGTTATGATCCACCTTAACAAAGGGAGATGGAGGAAAGTCTAGCCAAAGATGATATAGAAAGGCGCTTATTGGGAGGCAACCCAATTTCCTAACCCTTTTGATTGTTTTGTTTTTGAAGCTAATAATTTTCTTTCGTGTCATAGTAATAGAATCTAACTTAATTGGAGTTTGATAAAGGATGAGTGCAAAAGCCAAATGGCTCAAGGAATAAGTTTGCATCGATTTTGTTTCAACCTTCAAAGAGGTCGAATCAGAAACTCGTTTTGCCAAGTGATCATGTTTACGTGGAAGGAAAACTACAAGGAGAAGCTTAGCGATTGAGAAGACTTGCACACTCCAATCAATCAATAAGAATTTTCTTTAACTTTTCCTCTTTGCACTTTATGATTAATCTTTAGAGAACGAACATGATGATATGGTAGACTTGCAAGCTTAGTCTTTCATATTGTTCCTTGAACTTAATGAACTTCAATTTTGTTACTTATTAGGTACATTGAAAACTAAGGATTACATAGTTCAATTTCAAAGAAGGATCAAAGAAAAGTCATCAACTTGGATGGAGGAAGCATGCACACGAATGCCAACACCAGAATAAGCTTTTCTTAACCTTTTTCCTTCTTAGTTTGTTCTTCAATTGATGATATCTTTGCATGATGAATTGAACATCTTGATTCTTTATTTTGAATGGTTTTTCATGCATCATTTTGTATCTTTGCATTCATGCATATTCGCATATCATTTGTAGTCTTTTATAGATTTTGTGTTAAATTGTTTCATGCATCTCTTACATATAGAATCTTAAGTGATAAGAGCTCAAGGTAATACTTAAAACATTTGAGGAATTTTTAGGATCTTTGGAACACTTATTTTAAGGATTTTGGTAAGAGACAAGTGTTTTTGCAAGAGTTTGGATGATATTTAGTTTTGGTACCTTAAGTGTTGAGTTTGAAGCAAGATGGTAAGAAAATGCACTGGGAAGCAAAACCCGATACGAACTAGGCCCCTAGGCAGATTTTCTGAGCACCCAGGTCGTAACCTACAGCCCCCAGCTGCCCTGCATCCAGCCAGCAAAAGTGTAGAGGCCCGACTCTAGCTGCGCACCCAGGCCAAAAGCTTGAACACCCAACTAGAGTACCTGAGCACCCAAGCGCAAGCTGCTGAAGACTGAGTCCCCATGTTGACTGCCATCACCAATCTCCAACACCATAAATACCACCCATCAACAACCTTCAATTCTCCAACACCCATCTCCATCCCAAACCCTTTTTATTTTTCTTCTATTACCTCCAAATTTAAAAATTTTCACTTTAATTCTCGAAGTTCACTACTCCATCGCTTACAAATTATTTCTTTCATCTTTTTATCACTTACCCATTAGATTATCCAACACCTTTTCCATCAAATTCATCAAGTTCTCAAATTTTCAAGTTTTGGGAAAGTTGTAGATTTCTTTGGATTTTTGTTTAAAGTGATTCGAAAGGAGATAAGAGATAATTATGGGAGTGGATTGAGGAGCTTGGAGCATTGGGGAGTGCTACATTGGATCAACAAGTGGAAATTTTCAAGAACCCAAGTTACTAAGGAAGTAATAGTCAAGTACATGAAACCTAGGGATAAGCTTCGCATTGATGATTTCTATCTTGAGGATAAGTTGTCTTGGATTAGGCTGTTTAAATGATATCAATGGCTAAGTTTCAACAATTATAGTTCGTGAGATGAGGCAACATAGGAGTGAGATGGGAGCTTACATGGACCGAATTGAGGATATCATGCGCGACTACATGGACCAAAGGAGACCTAGAGGCCGCTAGCTCTTATCCTTATGATTTCTTATGTATTGCATTTTATCATGACATTTCATGCATTTTTATTTGTAGTTTGTACTTTAATTTGTATTTGTAACATGTTTCTTTGGATCTTATGTGAGACTTATGTGTTTGAATGCTATGATTGATGATATGTGTAGGCACCCATTTTTGTCCTATAAATTCTATTTAAATCATTTTCTTTCTTAATTGGCATTAGGGTCACATAGGGGCATTTTGGTCATTTTTGCACTAAAGGGTATTTGGGTCATTTGTGCATCCATGGGCATTTTGGTCATTTTAAGTCCACTTTTAGTTTAGATTAACTAATTCATTTCAATCATCTAAATGGCATTTGAAGAAAGAAAGAAAGAAGAAGAAAAGAAGAAAAAATATTGTAATGTGGACCTTTGGCATTTTTGCATATTTCATGGTTTAACTTCATTTAGTTATTTAGTACTTGTTGCATTTTAAACACCTTTTAGAAATAGGCCTAGTTTGCATTTAGTTATTTAGTACTTGTTGCATTTTAAACACCTTTTAGAAATAGGTCTAGTTTGAAATTGGCATTTTCACTTTTATAGGGTATCATGTTTGCATTAGTTGTATTGGTTATAGTCATATCTTCACATTAGTCACATTGATCATATACATATCCACTTTCATTCTCATTTCTTCACTTGTCTGTTAATTATGTGGATGCTTGGTAGCCTGTGCTTCATCACATTAAGCACTTTCCGGTTAGGTATGTCATATTCATTTTCCTTGGTTAATTAGTCATATGGGTATCTAGTGGCATATGTTAGTCATAGTCATGCATTTCAATCTGTAGTGGGATTTATTTTAGGTACATTTACATGAGCATAAAATACAAAAAAAAAATGAATGATGATTAAAGTAGTGTGTCTGCATTTACAGGATAGCAAAATCATTAGCTTTAGTTCATAAGTACATGAATTCTCCTTTGGATACAAAGTCAGAAACTAGACTTTGGGGAATTATCCCTCATTTCCCCATTCCCATGCTTTCTTCCTTTTTAGCATTATTCACAGGTGTTGATCAAGGACCTTGGAGTAGTAAATCTTCTTGTTTTTCGTATCACTCTCGACTACTTTGCAGTGCTTTCAATGGATCTGTTTCAACTGTGCAAGTCGAAAAAGAAGAAAAAGAGATTGCATTGTGCAAAATATTCCCCAGGCTTTAGACACAAGTACCATTAATTGGTGCATGTGCCATGATGCAAACATAAAAGGAACAAACAACTAATCAATAGCACGCAGCAAAAACACAAGATCAGATATCAGAAGGGATCATCAACCATCACAGAAAATATAGCAGAGGAAGTACAAAACAGTGTAGAGTTACATGATGAATTACAACAAACATGCAAAGATGGAGCACAATAAGCCTGGGGCAAGATTTGTTTGTGGGCTTTAGGGATTGAGAGGGTCAATGATGCGCCCAAGGCTTATCATGGAAGGAATGATGCACCAATGGCTTATTATGGACTTGAAGACAAGTATGGAGAGCATGGAAAGGATGATCAAGGGCTGCAAGGAAGCGTGGATAAGCTTAAAGGAGAGGATGGAATCACAATTAACCAAGAAGATGCCATTAAGATTCCATTTGATCCTTTGAAGATGCCATTAGGTCCGATGACAAGAGCAAGAGCTATGAGATTCAAGGATGCACTCATGGGCCTTGTTCGAACTCATCTTGAAGACTTGAAGACCATTGAAGTTCAATGGAAGAGCTTTGGTGATGATTTGGGCAAGAAATTACAAATCCATTACAAGTTCATCACTTTGCATGCTATTGGTTCTAAATGGCCGGATTGACATCATGGCATGAGCCCATTATCATTAGTTATCTTTGTTTGGGCTTAATTCTATCTTAGATTAGCTTATTTTTAAGTTTGGATGTTATTTGGGTTGGGCCTTGGTTGACTAAGTCCAATCCTTGTTTAATTATGCTTTTATTTCCTTTTCCTAGTTGGGCTTGGACTAGTTTTTCCCTAGCCCTTATATTTGGACGAAAATTAGGATTTATTTTAGGATTTTGGTTGACCCTATCACTATATAAGGCCACCAATATCTCTTGTAAAAGTTGAAGTTGAGTTGATTAATAAAGTTGAGGATTATTTTCCCAAATTAATTATCTTAGCTTCATTGTTCTAGTTTGAGCAAACTTAGGGTTTTTCAATCTTGTAGAGTCCTAGCAAACAATTAGGTTGTGAATGCTTAATTGTTTGTGAATCTTGTGATCTTAGGTGTTCAATTGCAGGTCTAATTGAAGACTTAGGGCCGACGAACGAAGAGAGCTTGCTTTGTGAAGGTTATCGACATACTTGTCTAGAAGTTGAAGAAGTTCAAGTAGATTCTTGGCGGGTCTCAAGGATAGATTTGAATTTGATACAACTAGATTCATATCAGTCAAGATTAATTCAAGACCTCGTCATCCCATTAAAACTGTGGGAAGTGAATGCATGCAGCAAAAAAAAAAAAACAGAAGCATTGCAAACCAGCCAGGTAATTGAGCACAAATAATAAGTAAAAGGTTAGGTTGCAGCAGCAAAACTCAAAGCTGAGTCAACATCCATACATGACCATTCATCAGGAGTATACTCTCATATTAATTGAGTGGTGATTAAAGAGAAGCAATGGCAAACAATGTAGTCAGTACATGGCTGGAGGGACTAGCTAAGTGAATGTATGTAGTAAAGGCTTGTGAATCCTCTTCAGCAAGATTACAGGATTAGTTAGCTGAGCATATGTACTTAGTAGACCAAGATACGATGTGATTGTGTCCACAATGGACTTAAACAGAGAAGACTGCAAGGGTGATTCATTATGCAGCTCATTGGACGGAACTCAATTCAGAGAGGTGAAGGTCAGACGAAACAGTTAAGCAAAAGGGCAAATGAAGGTAAGATAGCAGCTCTTTATTTCATTAAGTTCAAAGTCAATGCAAGCATAAGAAATTCAGCGAAGGGAGGGTCAAGCTACAAGTGAATAAATGGTGTGACAACAAGGGTTCGATTCAAAGATTAGAACAACTAGCATGGCAGGCTTGCATCACAGAACTGTATGCTGTGGTCATTAATATCAGTTGACAGTATTACAGCAAAATGCAAACAAGTGAGGCAAACAGAATCATGTCAACATGCCTTTTATATAATACAGGGCAATAGAACAGAATGAGCAAGGTAGGCAGGGAGACCAAGAAGACTGATTTATTAGCTTCACAAAGAATGTAATTCACTCAGGGGTCCAAAAGCATTCATCAAAATGAACAAATTTTAGGGAGCATTTGCAAAAAAAATAATCAACACGCAGCTAGACTCAAAGCCAAGGCAAGACAGCAGATTCCACACACTCAAGAATACAATTCTATCGACTTAGAGCAGTAAAGTCAAGTTTGAGGTGTCGAATGCATCAGAAACACATTATCTGGTCAACAAGACAGAGTCATATATATAGTCCAATAAATTAGCACCCAAGCACAGCAAATTTCTCCAACAGATTACGCAAGAAGACAAAATACCCAAAATTCTCCAATCGTTAAATGGTAAAAAAAAAAAGAAGAACAACTACAAGCAATAGAAACTACCTGCCCTCTTAGCCATTGACCAAGATGACTCTGCTAGTCTCCCTTCTCCTTATCCCAAATCTGAGCTGCGCAAAGAGACAAAAAAATTGTTAGCAGAAGAAAGGGAAAATCGAAAGTGGAAAGGGATAACTGCCAAGAATTTCAAAAAAATCACCTCAAATACCATAAGAAGATTCTTGGACAGCTCATTGGGACAGCTCATCAATCTCACCGTTATCCTCCTCACCTGCTACCAACAGAGAGAAAAATAACAAAATTAGCGAAAAAAAGAAAAAAGGGGAATCGTTGATAATGATTGAGAGAGGATCTTACGGTGAAAAAAAAATGGGAAAGGGACCTTTAAATAGCTCTTTCTCTATCTTCAACAGGGGGAAAATTAAAAAGAAGAACTGGAGTCTAGGGTTTTTCTCTCTCTAAGATCTTCCATTATTTTTGGGTTTTCTTTCTTTCAAAAAAAAAAAAAAGAAGCAAGAGTAGAAAAAGGCTTGGTAGTGAATGAATGGAGCGAATCTTCAGGATTAGCTCACGAAAATCACTTTGCCTTTACTCTAAGTCCTTCTGAGTTTTTCACCGGGGATTTGTCGGTTTGGGCTTCAATTTTTGTGGGGATTCTAGTATTCCTGTTCTAGGTTTTAAGATCCAAGCATCAAATCGTTGTAAAAAGGGTGATTTGGTTTAGTTTCTGTAAAGGTTCAGGGGAGTAAAATGCAGACTAGGGTTATCTTTCAGTTGAACGTCGAGGAAGAAAGAAAATAAGGAGTAAGAAGGGAAACGCGATTAAGAGGAGAAGTTTTGGACGAAACGACGCCGTTTCACAGGTAAACTCCTTACTCCTTTCAATTGACTCCTTTGTGTTGCCGATTATGTGATTTAAAGACCTATTTGCTTTATGAATTCAACTTTGTTGTTTTAATTTTATAATGGGTAAACTATGTTTTGATTGATTCATACATGTTTATGAAATAATGATGGTGACTTGATGATTAAAATGATGATTTTGCATAAAGCTTGGATTTTTGGTGACAAAGTTTTGTTTTTTTGATTGATAAAATATAATGGACTATATCTATGATTGTCATCTATGCTTTAATGGTTCATTTGTTGTCTAAATGGCTAAGTTTCCATGATTAAAGTTGTGATCTTTTTGCCATGATATGATGAAATGAATAAGAAATGATTAAAATTTGATTATGGTCATTTTCCTTGGAATCTAATTTAGACATAAGAGAAAACTAAGCCCTTGACCTTAAGTCTTGATTTTTAAACTATAATTGATTCAAATATGGATTCTTAATCACTTTTTGAGTTGATTTTAGTTATAAAGATGAAATCTTTGATTCAAAGCATAAATTTTTAAATTAAAATTAGCTTGTAATTTGAGTTTCATATCATTATGAGCTAATTTTAATTTGAAGGTTAAAACTTTGAATTAAAAGATTAAATTATTTATATTAAAAATCAACTCAAGGGGGGATGGGTGAATCTATTTGAATTGAACTTAGTTTAAAAGTTAATGCTTGGATTCAAAGGCTTAATTCTCTTAGATTAAACAAAATCAAGGAGATAGTCTAGTTCATGAGGGTTTTAAAAACTTGTTTGTAGGCTCATTTAAGATTTAGAATTGTTTTCTTGCTCAATTAGGTCCTTGAATTGAAGTTTAATTATCTTTTTGTTACAATTTGCGTCTTAATCTATAGCGTTTATAGTATGGTTGTGCGATTGGGTCTTTGTTTTACATTCTTTGTGCTTTTTGTGAACTTTGCTAATCTTCTACTTGATGTGCAGAAATGTCCCCAGTCCGACCAAATTGGCCCTTAGGCTCTCGTTTCTTTTAAGTTATTTGTCATTTAAATTAGTAGCTTAATTAAGCCAATGGACTTGTAATAAGTTAGTAGTTTAGTGTAGAAGTAGAGTATGATGCGCCAAGGGCTTATCATGGTCTTGAAAAACACAATGGAGCTAATGTATATCATGTCTCAGATAAACATGGAGATGTCTCAGTTATTCAAGAAGCTGCAACGGTTGATCCCGGATTGAAAGGAAGCATGGAGGAGCATGGAGATGATGGGATCGCATATGACCGACCATTGGATGGAGCCATCGCACAAGACATGTCATTGGAGTAGCCGTACAAGACCGAACACATGGCCGGACACATGATCGGCCATCGCATGGGACAATCGCACAACGCCGGGCACAACCGGCCATTTGATCCTTTAGCTATTCCACTAGGTCCTATGACAAGGGCTCGGGCTAAAAGGTTCAAGGAAGCTTTATTGGGGTTGGTACGAACTCATCTTGGAGGTTTGAAGTCCATTGAAGATCAATTGGAGGGCATTGAAGACATCAAGCTATGGAATATTCCCAACGATTCCAAGCCATGCACCTTTGCTTGAAATCGTTGAGCACTAGGGCTTACATTGTGTAATTCGGCCAATTGGGCCTTTATTCTATCTTAGATTAGTTAATTAAATAGTTTAGAAGACATTGGGTTGGGCATTGTTTGACTAAGTCCAATTCTTGCTTAATTATGTAATGTTATTTACTTTTCCTAGTAGGACAAGGAGTAGGCAATTTCCTTGATCCTTCCTTTATGTTTATGCCACCCTTAAGGCTTTAGGATTAGGGAGAGTTGCGTCCCCTACTACTATATAAAGGGACCATCCCCCTCTTGTAAACACAAGTTCAGTTGATTAATAGAGTTGAGGATTATGGCGGGTTGATGAGTACTACTCGGAGATGATGTTATTGATGTCTAGGGCCGAGGTTGATGAAGCTCCACAAGCCACTATGGCTAGATTTATGGCGGGTTTGAATCGAGACATTCATGATATTGTGGAGATGCAACAAGACTATGATGTTGAGGAATTACTTCAACATGCTTTCAAGGCCGAGAGCCAAGTCAAAAGGAATGGCACTAAGAAGAGCTTTGCATCATCATCAAGCTCATGGAAAACTCCAATGAAGAAAGATGAGAAGTCATCCAACAAGGAGTTGACGCAAAAGGGAGCAAGCCCTAAAACCGATTCTAAGTCTTCATCAAGTTCATCTTCTAAGAATCATGTTAAGCGTTTTAAGTGCCAAGGATATGGTCATTATGCTAAGGATTGTGTCAATAAGAAAGTGATGTATTTTAGTGAGCATAATGAAATAGTGAGTGAAGATGAAGAATTTGCACTAGGATATAGTGGTGATGGAGGCGATGAAAGGGGACTTGCGTATGATGATGAGGATGATGATGATGGTAACACACCGGCACTTTTGAACTTAGTTGCAAGAAGAACTTTAAGTGCCTATGTTAAAGGAGATGTGAACAATCAAAGGGAGAATTTGTTTCATACTAGGATGCATGCGAATGGGAAATCTAGTAGTGTGATCATTGATGGAGGGAGTTGTACAAACATAGCTAGTGTGTACTTAGTGAAGGAGTTAGCGTTACCTACCACTAAACACCCTAAACCCTATAGTTTAGGATGGTTCAATGATAGAGAGGAGATTAAGGTTAACCAACAAGTTTTAGTTTCTCTTTCTTTGGGCAGGTACAATGATGAGGTGCTATGTGACGTGCTACCAATCCAAGCATGCCATGTCTTACTTGGGCGACCATGGCAATATGACAACAAGGTCCATCAGGATGGTGAGACAAATAAGTATTCATTCATGTGTGGTAAGCGTCCTATTACTTTGATTCCTTTATCACGACAAGAAGCTTTAAAAGATCAAATTAAAGTGAGGGATGAGTTTGCTAAGATGGAATCCGATTATAGGGCTAAAGAAAATGCTAAACATGCTAATTTGAATGTGAATTGCGTTGAAGGCAAATCCGATTTAGTTGATAAGCATGCTAGTTCTAAGAAAGTTGTTAAGGAGTGTATGTTAGCTACTAAGAGTGAGATTAAAGAAGCTTTGAATGATAATTCTGTTTTGATATTACTTTTACTTAAAAATACACTTGTTGCTACTAACGATTTGGAAAGAGAGCTTCCAAGCAACATTGTTTCTCTTTTGAGTGATTATGTAGATGTGTTTCCTTAGGAGATTCCTAGCGGTTTGCCACCAATTAGGGGGATTGAACATCAAATTGACTTTATCCCTGGAGCGCAAATACCTAATAAGCCAGCTTATAGGACAAATCCTGAAAAAACAATAGAGTTGGAGAGCTACTACAAAAGGGTTTTGTGTGTGAAAGCGTTTCTCCATCTGCAGTTCCTGTTTTGCTTGTTCCCAAGAAGGATGGAACTTAGAGAATGTGTGTTGATTGTAGGGCAATAAACAACATAACGGTAACGTATCGTCACCCTTTTCCTAGATTAGATGATATGCTTGATGAGTTGCATGGTGCTTGCTTATTTTCAAAGATTGATTTAAAGAGTGGCTATCATCAAATTCTCATGAAAGAGGGTGATGAACGGAAAACTGCCTTCAAAACTAAGCTAGGGTTGTATGAATGGTTAGTTATGCCTTTTGGATTGACTAATGCACCTAGTACTTTTATGCGATTAATGAATCATGTTTTAAGAGCTTATATTGGCAAGTTTGTTGTTGTTTAGTTTGATGATATACTTGTGTATAGCCGAAACCTAGATGAGCATGTTAAGCATCTAAGATGTGTGTTAAATGTACTTAGGGTTGTGAAGTTGTATGTTAACCTTAAGAAGTGCACCTTTTGCACAAACAAGCTTGTTTTTCTTGGTTTTGTGGTGTCATCGCAAGGTATAGAAGTTGATGAGAAGAAGATCAAAGCTATCAAAGAATGGCAAACCCCCACCAACATTGGTCAAGTGAGATCTTTTCATGGACAAGCCGGATTTTATAGGAGGTTTGTTAAGGACTTTAGCACCTTAGCCGCACCTATTACTAGCGTGATGAAGAAGAATGCACCATTCAAGTGCGGAAAAGAACAACAAGAAGCATTTGAGACCTTGAAGGAAAAACTAACTAATGCTCCTTTGCTTTTTTTGCCTAACTTTAACAATACTTTTGAGATTGAATGTGATGCATCAGGGGTTGGAATTGGAGCTGTTTTGATGCAAGATGGGAAGCCCGTCGCATATTTTAGTGAGAAATTGAATGGGGCTGCATTGAATTATCCAACCTATGACAAAGAGTTGTATGCTCTTGTGAGGGCATTGCAAACTTGGAAACACTACCTATGGCCTATGGTATTTAAGAGGCCAACAAAAGTTGAACAAGAGACATGCTAAGTGGAGCGAGTTCATTGAGTCTTTTCCTTATGTTATGCGATACAAACAAGGTAAGGAGAATGTTGTAGCTGATGCTTTATCAAGGAGGTATGTCTTACTTTCCATGCTTGATTCTAAGTTTCTTGGATTTGAGTATATTAAGGAATTGTATACTAGTGATGTTTACTTTGGTGAAATCTTTAGAGCATGTGAAAGTTCTGGATTTGGAAAGTATTATAAGCATGATGGATTTTTGTTTAAGGAATCTAGATTGTGTGTTCCTTCTTGTTCTTTGCACATCTTGCTCTTGAGGGAATCGCATGAAGGGGGTTTAATGGCTCACTTTGGAGTTGATAGAACATATGACATATTGCATGAACACTTCTTTTGGCCTAAGATGCGACATGATGTAGGAAATTATTTTGCTAGTTGCATTGTTTGTTTGCAAGCTAAATCAACATCTAAGCCTCATGGATTGTATACTCCTTTGCCTATTCCTCATGAACCATGGACTTATATTAGTATGGATTTTGGCACACTTCATTGCATGTACTAATTATGATGCCATTAATGTAGCTAATTTGTTCTTTAAGGAAATTGTTAGACTACATGGAATGCCTAGGACGATTGTGAGTGATAGAGATGCTAAGTTCTTAAGTCACTTTTGGAGAACTTTATGGGCTAAGTTGGGTGCTAAGTTGTTATTTTCCACTACTTTTCATCCTCAAACCGATGGGCAAAATGAAGTAGTTAATAGGACTTTGTCAACCTTGCTTAGGGCATTAATTAAGAAGAACTTGAGAACTTGGGAGGATTGTCTACCTCATGTTGAATTTGCATACAATAGAAGAATACATAGCACTACTTGACATTCACCTTTTGAAACTGTGTATGGCTTTAATTCTTTAACCCCATTGGATTTGTTGAGTTTACCTTTGAGTGTGCAAGTCGACATGGATAGACAAAGGAAGGCCGATTTTGTTAGGGAGCTTCATGCTAGGGTTTGAGCTCAAATTGAGAAGAAAACACAACACTACATGAAGGTTGCTAACAAGGGGCGCAAAGAGATCATATTTGAACCTGATGATTGGGTTTTGTTGCATCTAAGGAAGGAGAGGTTCCCTGAAAAGAGAAAGTCTAAGCTCTTACCTCGTGGAGATGGTCCATTCCAAGTAATGGAGAGGATCAACAACAATGCCTACAAGCTAGATCTTCCAAGTGAATATGGCAATGTAAGTGCTACTTTTAATGTTTCAGACTTGTCCTTGTTTGATAGTGATACAAATTTGAGGATAAATCCTTTTCAAGGGAGAGGGGATGATGGGCCAAGGGCTTATCATGGTCTTGAAGAACACAATGGAGCTAATGGAGATCATGTCTCGGATAAACATGGAGATGTCTCGATTATTCAAGAAGCTGCTACGGTTGATCCCGGATTGAAAGGAAGCATGGAGGAGCATGGAGATGATGGGATCGCATATGTCCGGCCATTGGATGGAGCCATCGCACAAGACCGGCCATTGCATGGAGTAGCCGCACAAGACCGGACACATGGTCGGGCACATGACCGGCCATCGCATGGGACAATCGCACAAGGCTGGGCACAAGCCGGACACAACCTGCCATTTGATCCTTTAGCTATTCCACTAGGTCCTATGACAAGGGCTCGGGCTAGAAGGTTTAAGGAAGCTTTATTGGGCTTGGTACGAACTCATCTTGGAGGATTGAAGTCCATTGAAGATCAATTGGAGGGCATTGAAGACATCAAGCTATGGAATATTCCCAACGATTCCAAGCCATGCACCTGCTTGAAATCGTTGAGCACTAGGGCTTACATTGTGTAATTCGGCCAATTGGGCCTTTATTCTATCTTAGTTTAGTTAATTGAATAGTTTAGAAGACATTGGGTTGGGCATTGTTTGACTAAGTCCAATCCTTGCTTAATTATGTAATGTTATTTACTTTTCCTAGTAGGACAAGGAGTAGGCAATTTCCTTGATCCCTCCTTTATGTTTATGCCGCCCTTAAGGCTTTAGGATTAGGGAGAGGTGTGTCCCCTACTACTATATAAAGGCAGCATCCCCCTCTTATAAAAACAAGTTGAGTTGATTGATAAAGTTGAGGATTATTTTCCCAAATTGATTATCTTAGCTTCATTGTTCTAGTTTGAGCAAACTTAGGGTTCTTCAATCTTGTAGAGTCCTAGCAAACAATTAGGTTGTGATTGCTTAATTGTTTGTGAATCTTGTGATCTTAAGAGTTCAATTGCAGGTCTAATTGGATACTTAGGGCGACGAACGAAGGGGTTAAGCTTTGCGAAGATTGTTCAATCGATTCATCAAGGAGTGGAGGAACTTCAAGTCGACTTTGGTGGCTATTCAAAGGGTAGATTTGAATCTAACACAACTAGATTCGATATCAGAGTAGAGCTTAATTACATGCATATCATGTTTATTTGTCATTAATTATAACTGTTTGCATTTCATGCAACCATTATAAATTTTGATTAATAAAGAGGCGTTTTTAAGTACGACGGGCAAATCTCAGGTAAAGGTGCAGGAGCACAACCTCTTGAGGTTTCACTCCGAGATTGATTGGATTTCACGAATAAACCGAACTTTGCATTCATCATTTCATACATGCATTAGTTAATATTTAGTTCAAAATTTGAAGGAAAATGAAAAAAGACAGGAAAAGGAAAAATTAAAAAAACGGAAAAATCAGAAAACTAAAAGATGTAATAAAAAGTGTTTTTCAAAAATGGTTTTAATTATGTTCTCTTATTCAGTTTTCAGAAAAAATTTTAAAAAAATGGTACTTCAAGAGTTTTCAAAGGTAAGCATTTTGAAAATTGATTAAATAGTAAACTCTTTAAATTAAAGGTTCGATTTTGGATTAACATTAGTTTGGAAATCGATCAGTAAATCCTTTTGGATTAATTTTAATTTGAAAAAATCAAGTCTTTGGTTTAAGATTTGATTATTAGATTAAAATTAATTCAGAAGTAGATAATCGAATCTTTTTGAGCTAATCTTAATTCGAAAATTAAAACTCTAATTTAAAGGTGAGTTTTTCTAATAATAAGATTTTTGGCAAGTTAGTGAAATCAACCAGTTTATTTCTTGAAAAATTAAAAATGACAAAAAATGAGTTTTGACACAGCATTTTTAAAATCTCTTCCCGGTGTGGGAGACTCAACAAGGGAACAAACAGTGTTATGCGCCAAGGGCTTATCATGGTCTTGAAGAGCACAATGAAGACAATGGAGATCATGGGGAAGATGAGCATAGGCGGCAAGGAGGCAAGGACAAGCTTGAAGATGATGGTGATATCGCACAACTTGTTCCAAGCACCAAGGAGATGCCATTTGATCTATTGAAGATGCCTTTAGGTCCAATGACAAGAGCAAGAGCTAAGAGATTCAAGGAAGCACTCATGGGCCTTGTTCGAGTTCATCTTGAAGATATGAAGTTCCTTGAAGATCAATTGAAGACATTTGGAGATGATTTGAGCAAGGAAAAACCACCCAAAGTGAAGCTCATTACCTTGCTTGAAGCTTAAAAAAAACAGAAAAACATCGGCCCAGATGTTATCAACGTCTGCCCAGAAGTTGCCCTGTTGATAGGAGAACAAGAATTTCAGGACAACTTTGGCCCAGAACTTGTACAACTTCGGGACAGAAGTTGTTGCGGGAAAAAAACCTTATTTTTTTTATGTTTGTTTTTTACCCGTTTTCCTAGTTAGGCTTGGACTACTAATTTAGGACGCCCCATATAGTTTTATTTTAGGATTTTGGTTGACCCTATCACTATATAAGGGCACCAATACCTCTTGTAAACATAATTTGAGTTTATTAATAAAGTTGAGGATTATTTTCCCAAATTGATTATCTTAGCTTCATTGTTCTAGTTTGAGCAAACTTAGGGTTCTTCAATCTTGTAGAGTCCTAGCAAACAATTAGGTTGTGATTGCTTAATTGTTTGTGAATATTTTGATCTTAGGTGTTCAATTGCAGGTCTAATTGAGGGTCTAAGGCCGACGAACGAAGGAGGGTTTATCTAGTGAAGGTTGTCGACATACAAGTCTAGAAGATTTGGTGATTCAAGTTGATCTTTGGCGGGTCTCAAAGGTTGATTTGAACCGATTTGCAACTAGATTCGTATCAATTGGTAATCAGAGCATAGGTTAATCATCTTCAATCGGTAAATTTATCCTTCTATTAATCTTTCATCAAGTTTTCATCCATCAAAATTCATCAAAGTTCTTATCGCACCACCTTCATGAAAAATCCAAAAATTCAGGAACTTTGAAAAATCATAGCGGATACATTAGGACCCTAATCGACTTGAAATTTCAGATTTGAGTTCCTTAAAACTATTAGTTATATCGAAAAGTATCAAAAAAATAAAAAAAAATCGACCAGAAACTTGTGATTTTTGTCCCGGATTCGTTTGAGCTCGGAAAGCTTTGAAATTTGAGATCTAAACTTTTTTAGTGTGATCTTTCTGGGAAAAATATTGAAAAAAATAAAAAAAATCTGTGGTGTTATCGATTTTCGACAGAAACTTGGAGTAATTAGGGTTTTTGATTTGGGGATTAGGGTTTTTGTGCAATTAGTTCAATTTGTTGCAATTAACTCTAATTGATTGTGTAATTGAGTATCTTGGGTCGCTTTTGCTGTGAATGGAGATTTAGTTTGAAGAATTTCAGGTTAGAAACCCTATTGGATACAAGTGGTACAAACTAGGAGATAAATGGTATTAGGGTTTTGCTAATCATTTGAATTGTTTGATTTGTGCTTGAATTGAGTTTTGTGCAGCAAGTTTGGAGAAGGAATTCGACATCAAGAACCTGCATAAGTGGTTTGGTTTTTGTTTAAGATCAATTTCCTTTGATTCACAAAAAAATTTTGCTACTAATTGTTTGTTCCTCAAGTAGGTCACGAGAAGAAAGGAGTTCTCCAGGAGTTGCTCTTATTAGGCCTATTGAAAGCTAGTAAAAGGCATAATCTTGTGAGATCATCAAGAGAGTAGTGGACCGCCAATCCATAGGAATTGAGTGCAAATACGAGAGCACAAGTCAAAGGTATAAACACACACACACTTGTGAGGAATTTTTACTGCTAATCTTTGTTGTTTTGTAGGTACAATGGGAGATAGACAAGAAGACCAAAATCAAGAAGTAAACACGGCTGCCTTGTTAAAACAAATACTTAAACAACTTGGCACCATGTGTATTAGTTTGGTTGATAGGAGATCTTTGAGTGCCTATGTGAAAGGGGATGTTCAAAGGGAGAATTTGTTTCACACTAGGATGTATGCGAATGGGAAGCCTAGTAGTGTGATTATAGATGGAGAGAGTTGTAAAAACATAGTTAGTGATTATTTTGTGAAAGAGTTACAACTACCTACTTCTAATCATCCTAAACCCTATAGCTTAGGTTGTTTCAATGATAGAGAAGACATTAGTGTTATCAAACAAGTTTTAGTTTCTCTTTCTTTGGGCAGGTACAAGGGAGATGTTTTGTGTGATGTCTTAACCATGCAAGCATGCCATGTACTACTTGGTCAACCTTGGCAATTTGGCAACAAAGTTCTTCATGATGGTGAGACCAATAAGTATTCTTTCATGTGTGGTAGGAAGCCTATCTCTTTAGTTCCTTTATCACTTCAAGAAGCTTTAAAAGATCAAATTAAAGTGAGAGATGATTTTGCTAAATTGGATGTTGAATTTAGGGCTAAAGAAAATAGTAAATTCGAACCTAAAATTGATGATTGTTTTGATGATAAAACAGCCTTAGTTGCAAAGAGTGTTTTAGATGTTCTTTGCGATGATACTAAACCTAATTTGAGTGTTGTTTGCAATGATACTAAACCTAATTTGAGTGTTCTTTGCAATGAAACTAAATCTGCTTTAAGTGTTGTTTGTGATAAAACAAAATCTGTTTTGGATGCTTGATCAGACCAAAATTATGCATCTTTTTATGGTCATTTTGCTATGCTTTTTGGGTATTTTATGCTTGATTATACCTTATATTTGGTATATTTTTGTTTATAGGTGCTAAAGTGAAGAAAAGTGCAAAATCACCAATTTTGTACCTTTTTGGAGCCTTTTTGGATGATTATTTACATAAATATTTTCCAAGGACAATTTGAATGAAGAATGGAGCCAATATGATCATGATTGAAGAGCTTGAAGAGTCAATTTTATCATCATAAGATTGATTTTCAAGAGTTTGAAGCAAAGGGGCAAAGTTGAATTTCAAGGCAAGAAGACATGTCAAGTGGCGTTGGAGCACTAGAGCACATGGGGCGCGAGGCAAACCAGGTCGGGCGCCAAGCTTACCGCATGGGCGCCCAGCACCAGTCGGGCATGCCACCTAGCCAACACATGGGCGCCCAAGGGGAGTCGGGGCCGGCCATGTGCGCGCGCCAGCAGCCATCCCGCGTCACTTCTCCTTGAAGCTTCTCCAATTGTTTCCAGATTTGGCGACCCTTCTATATTTTGGCCATAACTTTTGAGCTAGAGCTCCGTTTGAGGCGTATCAGTAAGCGTTAGAAAGCTAACTCCGAGAGCTACAACTTTCGTGTTTTGGTCGAAGCCCAGTTCGGACGTTTTCATGGACGAAAATGCCCCTGAAGTCAGCGGACAGAATCTATCTTGGGCCTGTTTTGCGGGATTGACCAAATTGAGCCCAAAATCCTATTTGGATTAGCTTGAAGACTTGGAGAGAAGCCCAACACGTCCTTAGGGTTTGTTTTAGCCATCTTAAACTCTAAAATCTACCCTAGGCTGTCCCCTATATATACCCTCTTATCCTAGAACCCTAGCTACAACTTACAACACAACTTTTCTCTTCTTATTCTCTAGGTTTTGCGGTTTGGAGAGGAGGCAGCCGCCTCCACCTCTTTTCCTCTTGGGTTTGTAAGTTTTCAATCTCTCATGGATTGGGAACTCCAATCCATGAGAGGTTAAACCTTTATACTTCTTTTCCTTAAGTATTTTTTATCAATAAATTTATGGTGAGACTTTTGTTCTTAATAATTTGATTTTTCTGTTTGAATATGTTTCTTATCTCTGTGCTTCATCTTATGTGTTCATATTTTAATTGATTTGGAGTACTACTTATCTAGAGACTTATGAATGCTATAGTTAGATTCAAGTAGCTTGAGTCAAGCTAAAGTTGATCCAAGTAACAATTGTAATTCTAGGAGTCCTAGGTTCAATGGGAAATCAAACCTTGTTGAAATCTTTAGGCCGAGATGGAAATTGACGTAGGCAAGTTTGGTGTTGATTTATCATGCACGTGGATTAATAAAACCTAATGCTTGTTATAGGAAGGGGTGGTACCTGGATCATAACATAAGAGGTTAATTTCGTTAGTAACAAGTTAATCTATTTAGCATCTTGGAATGAACATCACGTTTGATTCCTATACCAATTATTCAAATGGAGTTGTTTAAGGTATTAAGGGGAGTACTTTGTTTCATTGAAAGTTGATGTCTACGTCTTAGGCTATATACCGATTTGGGATGATTTATGATTCTTAATTGATTGCAATTTAAGTCAAATTTATGCTTTGTGTCTATGATCCATGATTCACTTGATCAAAATAATTACCTAAAGGAGAAGAAGTATGCTTTTAATTAATTGTTTCTCTTAAATTGTTTTTTTAGTCATTAGTTTAGATTTATATAATTGTTTTCTAATTTAGTTTACCTACTTTGAAAACCTATAAAAAATCCCCTTTGGTAAGATTTTCTTTTGTATAATTTGGCTTTGATTTGTCCTACCTTCTCCGTGGATTCGACCCCTACTTGCCCTAACTAATAGCTATAGGTTTGTGGGGATTTATTTTGTGATTTGTTCAATGACCGATCAATGCTAATTGTGATGAAAACAAATCTGTTTTGGTTGATCATAGCATTCAAAATAGGATTGTTTAGGTGAAAAGAAAGAGATTTCTAAGGAAGTTGTTAAAGAGTGTATGTTAGCTACTAAGAGTGAGATTAAGAGTGCTTTCCATGAGAATTCTTGTATGATCTTGCTTTTATTTGAAAATACACTTGTGAGCACTAACAACTTGGCTGGAGATATTCCAAGCAATATTGTGTCTCTTTTGAGTGATTTTGTAGGAATTGGAGTTGTTTTGATGCAAGGAGAGAAGCCGATAGCTTACTATTGTGAGAAATTGAATGGGGCTGCACTAAACTATCCAATTTATGCGAAGTTTGTAATACCATGGCAACATTACTTGTGGTCTAAATGTGCGCTACAAGAAGGTTGACATGAATGGTGAGTTACCTATCCTTACCTTGCCAAATTGTAAGAAGAATGTTGTAGCTGATGCTTTATCAAGGAGGTATGTGTTACTTTCCATGCTTGATTCTAAGTTTATTGGATTTGAGTTTATTAAGGAATTGTATGCTAGTGATGTTTACTTTAGTGAAATCTTTAAGGCATGTGAAAATTTTGGATTTGGAAAGTATTATAAGCAGGATGGATTTTTGTTTAAGGAATCTAGATTGTGTGTGCCTTCTTGTTCATTGCGTTATGTTCTTGTGAGGGAATCGCATGAAGGGGGTTTAATGGGTCACTTTGGAGTTGATAGAACATATGACATATTGCATGAACACTTCTTTTGGCCTAAGATGCGACATGATGTAGGGACGTATGTTGCTAGTTGTATTGTTTGTTTGCAAGCTAAATCTACTTCTAAACCTCATGGATTGTATACTCCTTTGCCTATTCCTCATGAACCATGGACTCATATTAGTATGGACTTTGTGTTAGGATTACCTCGTTCTAGGAGAGGTAAAGATTCTATCTTTGTGGTTGTTGATAGGTTTTCTAAGATGGCTCACTTCATTGCATGTACTAAAACGGATAATGCCATTAATGTAGCTAATTTGTTCTTTAAGGAATTGTTAGACTACATGGAATGCCTAGGACGATTGTGAGTGATAAAGATGCTAAGTTCTTAGGTTACTTTTGGAGAACTTTATGGGCTAAGTTGGGTACTAAGTTGTTATTTTCATCTACTTGTCATCCTCAATCCGATGGTCAAACTGAAGTAGTTAATAGGACTTTGTCAATTTGCTTAGGGCATTAATTAAAAAGAACTTAAGAACTTGGGAGGATTGTCTACCTCATGTTGAATTTGCATACAATAGAAGCATACATAGCACTACTAGACATTCACCTTTTGAAACTGTGTATGGCTTTAATCCCTTAACCCCATTGGATTTGTTGAGTTTACCTTTGATTGTGAAGTCGACATGGATGGTGACAGAAAGGCCGACTTTGTTAAGGATCTTCATGCTAAGGTTAGAGCTCAAATTGAGAAGAAGACACAACATTACATGCAGAATGCTAACAAAGGGCGCAAAGAGGTCATCTTTGAACCTGGAGATTGGGTTTGGTTGCATCTAAGGAAGGAGAGGTTCCCTGAAAAAGAAAGTCTAAGCTTTTACCTCGTGGAGATGGTCCATTCCAAGTCTTGGAGAGGATCAACAACAATGCCTACAAGCTAGATCTTCCTAATGAATATGGTAATGTAAGTGCTACTTTTAATGTTTCAGACTTATCCTTGTTTGATAGTGATGCAGATTTGAGGACAAATCCTTTTCAAGGGAGAGGGGACGATGCGCCAAGGGCTTATCATGGGCTTGAAGAGCACAATGAAGACAATGGAGATCATGGGGAAGATGAGCATAGGCGGCAAGGAGGCAAGGACAAGCTTGAAGATGATGGTGATATCGCACAACTTGTTCCAAGCACCAAGGACATGCCATTTGATCCATTGAAGATGCCTTTAGGTCCAATGACAAGAGCAAGAGCTAAGAGATTCAAGGAAGCACTCATGGGCCTTATTCGAGTTCATCTTGAAGATATGAAGTTTCTTGAAGATCAATTGAAGACATTTGGAGATGATTTGAGCAAGGAAAAACCACCAAAAGTGAAGCTCATTACCTTGCTTGAAGCTTAAAAAAAACAGAACAACATCGGCCCTGATGTTGTCAACGTCTGCCCAGAAGTTCCCTGTTGAAAGGAGAACAAGAATTTCAGGACAACTTCGGCCCAGAACTTGTACAACTTCGGGACAGAAGTGGTTGCGGGAGAAAAACCTTATTTTTTTTTAAGTTTGTTTTTTATTCCTTTTCCTAGTTGGGCTTGGACTACTAAGTTAGGACGCCCCATATAGTTTTATTTTAGGATTTTGGTTGACCCTATCACTATATAAGGGCACCAATACCTCTTGTAAACATAAGTTGAGTTGATTAATAAAGTTGAGGATTATTTTCCCAAATTGATTATCTTAGCTTCATTGTTCTAGTTTGAGCAAACTTAGGGTTCTTCAATCTTGTAGAGTCGTAGCAAGCAATTAGGTTGTGATTGCTTAATTGTTTGTGAATCTTGTGATCTTAGGTGTTCAATTGCAGGTCTAATTGAGGGTCTAAGGCCGACGAACAAAGGAGGGTTTATCTAGTGAAGGTTGTTGACATACAAGTCTAGAAGATTTGGTGATTCAAGTTGATCTTTAGCGGGTCTCAAAGGTGGATTTGAACCGATTTGCAACTAGATTCGTATCACAGTGAAAGAGAGTTAAAAGAGAAATTAGTCGACGGTCGTTCGATTGTATTCTTCAAAACTCTCGACATTTAAACTTGTTTTGAAAAATGATATTTTTCTTTTCTTTTTCTTTTATAACACTTTCTATTAATAATCAAGATTAAGGTAAAACCAACCATTTTTTATTTAGACCTACTAGATCTTACTTTAGGTTAGAGGTACCGTCATTTGACGGGCATTTGGGGGTGGTGATCCTTCCCCAAATGTAACAGACTCCCGAACCTAGATTTAGGTTGGAAGACCGGACTTTAAGTTTAGTGGGTCCATTGTCGAGTTTTGGATTTAACTAGGCTCAGGAGGTCATTAGGTGGCTAATCACACCTAGAAAAAAGATTAGTGGCGACTTCTTTTTCCAAAGTCGTTTCGGTAGGGTTCCCCAGACTCGAACGTTACGACAATATGTTTAGATTAATTTGCTAAGATTGGATGCATACTTTCTAGGTGAATTTAATCTTGCATGCGCTCAATAATTTAGATTGCCCCACTTATTGTGTTTTGTTGCTAGTGAATGATTGTTTGATTTGTTTCGATTAGGGCTTCTTTATAAGTCAAATTGTCATTTTGCACTTGCTTTTCCAAAAATTTCAAAGAGATCATTGAATTTTTTTGTCAAAAATACTAGCACAACACACATTGAGGACAATGTGTCTTTTAAGTGTGGGGGAGGAATTAGTCTATTTTAAAGATCCTATTTTTCTATTTTTTCTATCTTATTGACTAGAGAGATATATTTTTCAAAATTTTTGAAGAAAATTGAAATTGATTTTATATTTATAATAAGTTTTGATTTAATTTCCATGAGTATAGTCTTGTGTAATACTAATTTGGTTTAAATACATTGAAATATTTTTCAAATTTTCTTATGCATAATTTCATTCTTTGATTGAGGAGTGTAATTGATAAGGTTTTTCATACCCAAAAATGATTTGACAAGTGTATTACTTCTAGAACTTGTGTTGAATCTTGTGTACATTTATAGAAGTATGTCATGGATATATCAAAGACAAAGTGTGGGGGTATGAAGGGTAGCTAAAATCTTTTAAAAAGAAGTGTTTTCATGAAAAGAGTAGAAGAGGTATTTCTGCTTAAAAAAAAATTTCATTGTTGTCACTCTTTTCTTTAACAAAAGGAGTTAGTAACTCTTGGAAAGAGGATAAGAGGCATGGAATGCGGAAGTATTGTCCCTCTGAAAAAAATGAGTGTTAGTAAGCTCAAAAGAAAAAGGGAGTTAGTAACCCCTAAATCATGAACACTTCTAAGGTTAGTAACCTTACTTTCTTAAAAATAAGCTATTCTTTTTAACCCTTTAATTTCTAATCTTTGATGAATATCCATGATTGATCGAGCTCAAATTAACTCTATTTTTATAGCTATTTTTATATGCTTTTTGCTATTTTTATGTGGAATTTAACCATATTTTACTAGTATTTGTGTTTTTAGGTTATGAAGACAAGAAAAGTGGAAACTTATTGTTTTTCACTCTTTTTGGAGCTATTTTGGTGACTTTTTACTCAATTATGGACTTAGCAATTTCGAATGAAGATTTGGAGATTCGAAGTTCGTATTTGAAGATAATTTGAAGATTTAAAGACAGTTGAAGAATTATTTCAAGAGACAATAATTGAAGAATTGGAGCTTATTTGCAAAGGATTGAAGCCAAGCCCAGAAGAAGTCCGGAAGTTAAGGATTTTTGGATATTTTATATGGGATAATACTTAGCCCATATAAGCCCACAATTGGAGTTAAAATCCCAATTGGTGCCTGATCGGTCGTTGATCAAATCACAAGATAATAGCTACGGCAAGTAGGGGTCGAATCCACAGGGAGAGAGGATAATTTCTTCACTAATTAATTATGTCGAAAACGAGTAATTTGAAAGGTGAGAAATTTGGAAGTTTCCTTATGCATCATTCCTAATCTCCTCGCGCTCTCATATGCATCATTCCTAATCTCCTCGAGCTTTTGCAATTGAAGTTTCCTTTGTGAACCAGCTTGATCAAAGTTAAGGTTGCATTGCTTAATTGCCACCATGCCTTATGTTCCAATTCCACAGGTAGGTGACATGCTTTTCCAAACACAATTCGGTATGGTGACATACCAATTGGTGTTTTGAAAGCAGTCCTATAAGCCCATAAAGCATCATCTAATCTCAAGCTCCAATCCGTTCTATTCACGTTCACAGTCTTCTCGAGGATTTGTTTCACTTGACGATTAGATACTTCAGCTTGACCACTAGTTTGAGGATGATATGAAGTGGATATCTTATGTGTCACTCCATACTTCTCTACTAATGATTGCACAAGTTTATTGCAAAAGTGAGTACATTTGTCACTAATGAGGGCTCTTGGAATTCCAAATCGATGGAGGATGTTGCTCTTCATGAATTTAACCACAGTCTTTGCATCATCCTTTTCTGTAGCAATGGCTTCAACCCACTTGGAGACATAATCTACAGCCAACAAGATGTAGATTTTCTTTCTAAAGGAAGGAAATGGTCCCATGAAGTCTATTCCCCAAACATCAAAGATCTCCACCACGAAGATGGGGTTTTGAATCATTTGGTGTCTCTTGGAAATGTTTCCCATCTTTTGGCATTCTGGACATGTCTTGCAAAACTCATAAGAATCTCGAAAAATTGTTGGCCACTAGAATCCACTATCCAAAATCTTCCTTGCGGTCTTCTTATGTCCAAAATGACCTCCACATGCATAAGTATGGCAGAACTTCAACACTGATTGAATATCTTCACCAGGGATGCAGCGCCTTATCACTTGATCAGAACCATACCTCCATAGATGTGGATCATCCCAGAGATAATGTTTAGCATCACTTACAATCTTGGCTTTAACTCTGGTAGCTTCCTTGTTACCAAAAAGTTTGCAATATTGGCATACCAAGGTATATGGGAAACATCAAATAATTGCTCATAGGGTAGTGCTTCATTAAGTACAGTGTCTTCCTCCTTACCTTCAATTTTGCTTAGATGATCAGCCACTACATTCTTGGCTCCTTTCTTGTCTTTAATTTCCAAGTCAAACTCTTAAAAAAGAAAAAACCAACGCATGAGTCTAGCCTTGGTTTCTTTCTTGGCCATGAGATATCGAAGTGCAGCATGATCTGAATAGACTGTCACCTTTGATCCCAAGATGTATGATCGAAATTTCTCTAAGGCAAAAACAACGGCAAGCATCTCTTTCTCAGTGGTTGTGTAGTTCTTCTGAACAGAATCCAAAGTTGTTGAAGCATAGTAGATAACATGAGGTATCTTATCTACTCTTTGACCTAAAACAGCTCCAAGTGCTACATCACTTGCATCACACATGATCTCAAAAGGTAGATTCCAATCAGGTGGTTTTACAATTGGAGTAGTGGTGAGGGCAATCTTCAACTTATCAAACGCTTCCTTGCAATCGTTCCCAAACTCAAATTCAACATCTTTCTAAAGCAAGCGACACATAGGTGCAGATATCTTCGAGAAATCCTTGATGAATCTTCTATAAAAACCAGCATGACCTAAAAATGAGCGAACATCTCGAACACAAGTGGGGTAAGGAAAATTCTGAATGACATCAATATTTGCTTTATCTACTTGTAATCCATCTTTAGAAACAACATGACCTAGTACAATTCCTTGTTCGGCCATAAAATGGCACTTTTCAACATTAAGTACTAAGTTGGTGTCAACACATCTTTTCAACACAAGCTCTAAGTTATGCAGGCATCTATGAAAATCATCTCCATAAACAGTAAAGTCATCCATAAATACCTCCATGATCTCTCCTTGGTAGTCTTGAAAGATGCTCATCATACACCTTTCAAATGTTGCGGGGGCATTGCACAAACCAAAGGGCATTCGAGTATAGGCATACGTACCAAAGGGACATGTGAATGTTGTCTTCTCCTGGTCTTCTGGGCAATTGGTATTTGAAAGTACCCTGAGTAACCATCCAAAAAGCAGTAGTAAGCACGACAAGCTAGCCTTTCCAACATTTGATCCATAAAAGGGAGTGGAAAATGATCCTTCCTTGTAGTAGAATTGAGCTTCCTCTAATCAATGCACACTCTCCATCCATTTTGAAGTCTCTGAGGAACTAATTCTCCATCCTTGTTTTCCACCACAGTGAATCCAGATTTATTGGGTACTACTTGGACAGGACTAACCCACTTACTATCTGAGATAGCATAAATGAGCCCAGCTCCAAGTAGCTTAAGAACTTCCTCTTTGACCACTTCAGCCAAATTTGGATTCAACCTTCTTTGTGGTTGCCTTACTGGAGCATCGTTGTCTTCTAAGTTGATCCTATGCATGCAAACTGAAGGACTAATTCCCTTAATATCAGCAATTGTCTATCCCAAAGCTTCTTTGTACTTCTTCAAGACTCTGATTAGCTCTTCCTCTTGATCTTGGGTTAACTTGCTTGAGATAATTGCAGGGAGTGTTTCCTTGTCTCCAAGAAAAACATACTTCAAATCTTCTGGAAATGGCTTCAATTTGACTTCTGGAGGCTTAACAATAGAGGGTGGAGGTACTTCCTTGGGTTCCAACCGAATGTAGGAAACTGTTTCCTTCTTGTTTGGGAATTTCTTCAAGTCACCAATGGTATCTATCACTTCATCCATCATATTCACCTTGGTTCGCTTGACTTCTTCCTCATCCAAACTATTTATGATCACTGCCTCTAATTCATCTTCTTTGTTGAGTGAATTAACCTGTTCAACAAGAAGATCAACTTCATCAGTGGCAGAAATAGATTGTTCTTTAATAGGATATTTCATAGCTTTGTACATATCAAACTCGATTACTTCCCTACCAAATTCGAGGCTGA
>AWWV01011315.1:0-50141 GCA_001974805.1 Corchorus capsularis
CCTGGATTTCTTTTCCTTCATCATCATGAATGATCTCTTCCTTGGTCATCTTTTTTGATAGCTTTAATATTTTTTCATGTTGTTCTTAGTAAGTGCATGATCCCACCATCCTTTTAGTTGACCAGTAAATCTAGCCACTAAAAGGTTGGCTATAGCTTGATCACTAATTAGACCATTTTGATTTTGTGTTTTATAAACATTGGAAACCATTGTCATTTGTTGTAATAGATTGAGAATGTTATATTCAGACATGCCATCAATATTCCATTCATATATAGTATTAGCATTATATTTATTTTGAAAAACTGGTTTTCTTCAATATTGAGGTCTGGTGCAGTTGTTTTTGGATAATATAATTTTTTAGGTTCTCTCCAATTCATTTTATTAATTTGATTATCTTCAGACTGTTCGTTCTCAGATTGGGAAGTTTGGTCTAATGTATTTATTGAATTTTGTGTTTGTATAGGAGTATCTGGGGCTATAAGCTCAGATCCTAAAGCATTGAGTCTATCTTGTATTTCATTTTAAAATGTTTTTTGAAGATTTTTTGGAATTTCATAGGGTGTAAATATTGGTTCCGTTGAGGATTCTTTAATATTTTCTTTTATTATGTGCCTTTTGGGTGTGATACAATTAAGTTTTCGATATGATCCAATTGTTTTCCTATAGAATGAAGATTCAGATTTTTAAAATTATTCTGTTCAAGAATCAATTTAATATCTTTTGATGAGATTTGTTCTCCTGCATCAGGACTTCTCATTTTCAAAGGACTTACTTTTATTCCAACATTTTTGTGGTTATATTGGATTTCCATTAGAGGAGGGTGCTGAGATTCAATTTCTCCTCTAGTGGTTTGCCATTTGTTATTATTTTTTATCATATTAATAGAGTTTAAATAATATTCGTTGAACCATTTGAAAAATTTTATATTGATTCTATGGTTATTCATAAACTCATAATATTTTTGAAGAATTTCTTCCTTTTCATTTCCATAATTTTTAAAATATTCTTCTCTTAAAATTTTGTTTTTATTTGAGTAGAAATGTATTCTACACCATTCTTTGTTGATTTCAAAAGGCTTTTGTATAACGTAAATTTCTGATTCTTCTTCAATTTTTACATTATTAGTCATTGAAGAGTAAGTTGGTGACATTACTGATGAATCATGAGGGCTTCCTGTTTGCCTAGCATAAATAGGTTGGGCTATTTTTGAGGAGTTATTAATTCCTTGTAAATTAGTCTTAAACGAGTTAGGTACCGAAGGTGTGGACTCTCTAGCTGTTCTAAACTCATGTTGTTGGGTATTTGCAAATGATATTGGTATTGAGGAGACAGATGTCCTAGCTGTTTTGAAATCTTGTTGTTGGCTATCGGTAATTGATTCTTCTTCTATATTTAATCCTTGGAATGCTGAACTTGAACTAGCTATGTCAAAAGAATATCTCGGAGGTAGTCTTTTTGATCTATTGAAGACTAATTCTACTGTGCCATCCTGATGTTGAGAGATTCCTCTTAATGAATTATTCCTAACTGGAATTGGTTCTATTGGATCAGTAGCACCTTCTAATTTCCATCTTTCAGGCAGATTAACTTCATGCCATTGGATAGTCTTGGGTATCACAGTATGGACTCTTGTAGTGTCAGTTTCTATTAAAAGAGTAGTTTCTCCTTTTGGGCTTTGTAATAAAGCTTTAGTGTTAACTACGGAATACATTGCTTTAAAGTGTAACATGTAAACTAGAGTTAAAACTTCAGATCCTGGAAGCATTTTGTAATTGTGGGTATGAATTTGAAGAGTTAATGACTTTAAAATATTTTTGTCTGTTAAAGATACCATAAAATTTGGATAGCAATTGAAATGTATTGGTCCTGTACAAATACTTGTTTCTATTGTTCGTAATAAAGAATCATTAAACATAATATGTCTTTCATCTCTTAAGACAATTAAGATTGAGGTATTTTTTGTTGCTTCTACACTAAGGGGTTTTACACCTACTTGGACTAATCCAAAATGAATATATTTGTATTTTTGCTCTTTAAGTTTATTAATGAGTGTTTTATCAAGTAATTGAATAGTCTGATATTCCTTTTGGATAGGAAGACTCTTTTCCTTTGTTTTTATAATGTAATTACAAAAAGCATTAAAATTCTCAAAGGTTGTTTTCTTGTATATTTGTAGTCTTCTCTGATTCACTGAAATTTGTTTTTATAGTGTTTTTCTTTGTTTTTATATGTCATCTTTTTTATCTCTAAATAATTTTAATTAGAGATAAATAACAAGGAGAAATTAAGTTATCTTGAAACTCTCCATCCCCCACTATAAATACCAAGTTCCCAAGTCATTTTCAACACACACAATTCAGAAAGCAGAAAAGCTCTGAAGCAGAAAAGCTCTGAAGTATTTCAGATGTTCTTATTCTGATCTTCACCAAAGCTTAAGAAGATTGAAAGAAGATCCACGTATGTGGAAAATTCTTCTTTCAAAGAAGATTCAATTATTGGAGAATTACTGAAGATCCAGTTATTGGGGGAGTTATTGAAAGAAGATCCATGTATGTGGAGTATTCTTCTTTCAAAGAATATCCAATTATTGCAGAATTACTGAAGACCCAGTTATTAGGAAATTATTGAAAAAAAAAATCCACGTATGTGGAGGATTCTTCTTTCAAATTATCAAAGATTTGCACAAGCTCGCTTTCAAGAAATTATTTTTTGATCTTCATCAACATATTTGAAGAAGATTATTTGTGTTCGTTCAAGATCAAGTCATTCGACCCTTGAGTCAAATTATCATCAATTCGAGATCAAGTCATCAAAGACCCTCGAATCAAATCAAACTCCCTCATCAATTCAAGATCAATTCATTTGACCCTTAAAGCAAATCTTGAAGCAGAATTTTGCGAAGGAAAAGAATCAGAGGACAATTTCTTATTATTAGAATTTCCAAAGATTGTACCTGCATTCATCAATCAATAAAATTATTATTTGTCTCCAATCTTTCTTATCTTACTTTTAGACTTTGAAATTTTGTGTATTACAATCTTAGCCTCTGTTTAATCAATTCAAATTTCAAAGTGTTCTTCCTTTGTTCATGAAAAGGGAGGTGTTTGATCTTTTAATAAGGAGAGAGAAATATCTTTTGGTGTTTGTGAAAAAAAAAATCATATTTTTTTTAAACAAAAATAAAATTTCAATAAAAGAAAATATATTAAATTAAAAAGTATTTAATTTTTATTCCACGGCATTTGCTACGTCATCGAATTTCACACCGTTAGTGCCACGTCAGCACACTTAACAATTCTGACACAGCTCATTAACGTGAGGGATCTCGGGTGATGGATTCTGATAGTAGAGGGATGAATTTATAGAAAAAAAAAGTACAAGGACCAAAATCAACATTTCTTATAGTACAGGGACCTCCCAGGTACTTTTACCTCCACCTATATAATGAGGCTAGCATTTACCTAGATAAATATATTCTATACATTAGATTTAAAGATTAAAAATTTGATCATAAGACATAAGCAAGTAATAAAATTAGATTACTATCGTATATGATCCTCATTATAAAAACAAGAAATGCTTCCTTCTGCACACTCAGCTGCGAAAAAAACAAACGAATATAACATTCTCATCATTTCTGTCACTGAACAATTGAAGAGGGGGAAGTCTTTACCGAAAAATGAAAACCCCCAAACAAAGGACAAATATAAATTTCTTATTAAACAGAATCCTTTTAAATGAGAGAATTTAACAACACAAATATGGTGTTTGTAAACAACTATTTCAGATGGGATATTATTCGAATTAATGATAGTAAATG
Source organism: Corchorus capsularis (assembly GCA_001974805.1). Taxonomy (NCBI): domain Eukaryota; kingdom Viridiplantae; phylum Streptophyta; class Magnoliopsida; order Malvales; family Malvaceae; genus Corchorus; species Corchorus capsularis. Next base: position 3,824 of record AWWV01011315.1, read on the forward strand.
AACAATAGACTTCCCAATCAATTCGCTGTTTAAGCATGTATTTACGGCCAGGTATTTCAACTAAAACGTATTTTTGAATCCCTTATTTTAGTTTGCTATAGGTAAATGGATCAAGGAAGCAAGAACCAAGGGATAAATAAGCTTAGATACAATAAGGCAAGAATAGAAATATGTTAATCAAGAAGTGAAACTTAAATTCAAATTGCCTACATGAACTGCTACTTCCTATATAAGTTTGTACTATGGACCTCCTTCGAGCAGAATGTGAAGAAGATCTACTTTGTACAATTCCAAATTGAGCAGCTTCAAAATCAAAATGCCTAGGAATTGAAAAACGGTTTGCAATTCTCTTCCTTCTAATTTTATTAAGTCTTTGTAATCTGTTGGCCATGGTTAAGTTTACATAATTTCGATTGCTTCTCGGTTTTGTCATTCCTGTATTTCAGATTCAAAAGTACAAATATGGTAATTTAGCAAACTTCTCAGAAATAAAATATCTATGATTTTGAGAATGGACATAAAGAAAATACAGCAATATATTAGAATTATAATATAAGGCTTAGAAACTAAAGGCAACTAAGAGTATTTGCAAGGATACAATTAACTATTCCCTCGGTTGAAGTTTCTATTAAATAAATCTGAAATCTAAATTCGATTTTATCACCATCCCTTTTGACTAATGCTTTGGAAACCTTAGTAAGTACCTTGGCAAGGCTTTAGTTCAATGGCATTACCATCTCGATTAAACCAAATGATATTTTTGAGAGACTCTACAGTATGGAATAAAACATTAGGTTTCGAGTTCTGGTGCACAATCTTTCAAAAAATGGAATAAAACATTCGAGGATCTAGATCATACACTAAGCAAACAAATACCAACTCTGTTTTCCAATTATTGCACCTCGGATTTCTGAAGCTAAATCAGTTTTAATGTTTCTAAGGAATTCAATAACATGGCCAGAGATTGGAATGGATCCTAGTTATACTGTAGAATGGATGGTAGTTATACTATCCGCATCTTCAAAATGAAATTGAAGGAACTCTTTAACAGGTCATAATATTATTCCTTTGAATAACTTCAAAAGCAGAATATTACATCAATATTAGACAAACTAATATACCAATTTGTAATTTGAATCTCTTAGACATCTCAAAAACAAACCATCTATGGTGTGATTGAACAAAGCATCTATAATATGCTTTGTCCAGGACCTTTTAACTATTCTGTGTAGTAGAAACTCTTTTAGACATCCCAAAATCAAACAATTTATGATCTAATAGAACAAAACTTCTATAAGATGCTATGTCATGCACCTTTTAACTCTTCTGTGTAGTTGAAACTCTCTTAGACATCTAAAAATCAAACGATTTATGATGTAATTAAACAAAGCTTCTATAAGATGCATTGCCCTGGAAATGTTAACTCTTCTGTGTAGTTGAAACTACCATTGGCATTAGCAAAGAAAACATAAAGTAGAAATATTTGGAGTTTAGAGTGGCAGTAGACATTTATAATGGCTAAATCTATTGATATATTTAATAAGAATTCTGAATAAATAACTTACATACCAAACCGTATTCCAGTCAAAGAAGTTCAATTACAAATAAGTTCTAAACTTTCAACAGCATTTTTAATAACGATAGTCTTAGTATAACTCCTTATCTAACTTTTATACTAAAGTTCTTCACAGGCATATATCGGAATCAATCGGCCTTAACCTTATCATAATCTTCCTTTTTTTCCCCTGCAAATAACATGGAAAACATAATTAAAATTAAGAATATGAAATGTGCATAAGATACATAATCAAGCAATTAAGAAAAACAATTTTGACATACTTAAGTTTAAGTTTCTTCAGCGGAGATCCATCAAGAATCCTCTTTCCATCATCCAAGACTTAAAAAGAATCACTATCCTTATCCATGATCATAGTCATGGATGATTTTCCAGCAACAGCAAGGGCCTATGGAGATGAAGATGATTCTGTAACTTGTTCAACTAGTTTATTAGCATAAAGCCTAAAATTAAAATTCCTTGTTTATCATCATCAAGACTTAAGGTTGTGAGAATCCAAGGGTAAAATAAAATTCTTTGTTTATAGCTCTCTTCAACTTCTCAGGTAACTCGAATCGGGATAGCTGCTCTTCATTTGAGATAGATACCATGTGTGTAGCAGTTAACTTCTCAGCCTGCTTATCAAAAATAGAAATTTGAAGAGATCACCCACTCTAGGTGTCAATATCTCTCACAAAAGCTTTGCATTTAAATCTCTATAGCTGTATTAACAAAAGCAATTTATAATTAGAATAGGTTTTAAAGATACATGTAAATCTCTGTAGTTTACTTGTTTGCAGTTTTGTGTCCCCCAACTTCATCGAGAAGTTCAGCCACTCCCTCATGAGATGCTTGCCTAAGAAACAGTATACACAAAGTCAATAGCAAAACGAACAAAATGATTTCACCCATCAAAACATGCAAAGCATTAAGTAGGCATATGACCTCATCATAAACTCTTTTATTTCAGGGATGTCAGGATTGACATATATATATATATCTTTGTTGCGGAAGCAGTGGCAAGGCACAACTCACTACTATATATATATATATATATATATATATATATTTAAAAAAAGAAACATACCACAACAATAATTAAANAGGTTATCATGTGAATGTTTATATGACTACCAAAACTAAGCCTCACCTCCAAAGGTTTTTACCACCATCACCATCCCAGCGAAATCAATTATAGGCTTTGGATGCATTTTAATCAAACAATCAACATCCAACTATGGGAATGAAGACTCCCAAACGGTAACCCTCAAAGGTTCTCCACTATAATCACCATTAATAAAAATCTCTTACCCTGATCTATATTACTCCCCAACATGTCATCATCCATAAAATTAAATGAATATTGAGGAAAACCTTCAACAGCCTCCACGACTTCTTCTAACTCTGTATTACTAAGGAAACACAAAGCCAGATCCCTATCAACAGCCAAATGCCTGATCCTAGGAGACTGGACCTTGAAACCAATTATCCTGTAAACAGATCCTTCCTTTAAGTTAGACTTGAATAACTTGGTATCAAACTACTTAATATGAACATGAATAGACCCTCCCTGGAAGTAATTGCAATAAAGCAAAACATTAAAAAATCATTTACACTACCAAGAAATAAATCACAATTGTGGAATAGAATGAAACTTTCTCATGGAAGGAATTTTAATTTATAGACTGCCAAAGACAATATCACAAATCGAAGCAGTCAAAGCTATTGATAAGATAATACAAAGAACCGCCTATGTTCCTCGAAACCAAGAGGATGCCAACCAATACCAATAGAATCAAAAGCAACCCCTGAACATAGTCCAAACCTCGAATATATGACCACCTAAACGATGTAAGGTGGCTTCAACTCCAATTTGATATATCGACCAAATCCAGTAACATGAATACCAAACTTGTTTCATATGTAACCTTCTCTCAGTTTGAAAAAGTTGATCACTTAAACCTTTTAAAAACAAAATCACGCATGCACATTCAAATTAGTTAAATTTTTTTTTTAAATATTTTTTCTTTTCTGGCATAACTTTGAGCTCCATTTTATCTAACTTTCATATATTGGTATAGATAATTTATTTTGAAATTTTAACTGGACGGGGACCCAACAGTTGTTAATGTTGTTTTGATCAAATATATATATATATAAGAGGTGATGTGGCTGATTATTGGCCGTGTAGATCTGTGCTTTGTAAGATGAACGGAGAGGATCCTCTCGCGGGGGGGCATTTATTTGGCTTATCCAAAAGAGAGGGACTAAGTTTGCAGAAGAAATGGCTCTCCTTAGCTTCAACCCACTTCCCTCTCTCTTGTCTTCTCCAATCTCTTCTTGCTCAACGTCCTTGCCTCTCGCTATTTCACCAAGTAAGTCCCACTCTTTCCTTTTTAGCTTTAATCTTCTCTGCGGTTTTTCATCGAACAGTTGTCGGCCTTTGATAATACATTGAATTTACGCTTTCAATGAAGAAATTTTTTCTTTTGGGTGTCAGTTTCCTGGTTGAGGTTGAAAGCAATTGATAATTCTCGCTCGAAATGCTTAATTGGTACACGATTTATCCCCAACAAGAAGAAAAGTTTGGTGATGACGGTAAAAGCAACGGCAAGTGGCGAAGGCGAGGCTCAGCCTCCGTCAGAAGCTTTGCCGGTGGAACAGCTGCCATTAGAATCAGACACTAAGAAGCAGCAATTGACAGAGCAGAGGTTGAGGATGAAGCTGGCCAAGAAGATAAGGCTTCGTAGAAAGCGGCTTGTTCGCAAGAGGAAGATGAGGAAGAAGGGACGTTGGCCACCTTCTAAGATGAAGAAATTAAAGAATGTATGAGCTTTTTTGCTGGTTTTCTGCTCATCCTTTTGCTTTCTCGTTCAACTTCTTTGTTACTTCTAAGAATATCTATAGTTGGTATTTTCTTGGTTCAGTTTGATACACAAGATGTGTGAATTTGCTTGCTTATTCTTTAATGCAAAATTTGCAATCCCCAAATACCATGTTATATTTGCCATGCTATATTTGCCAATAAACAAGTTACTTCCCTAGCTTTCAACTTGGATAGGATTTATTGATATGATGTTATGTTTGGTAGGAAAGAAAGGGAAAATAGCATTTTCTTGCTTGTTTTCCTTTGATAAGAGTGAAATAGTGTTGCCTGAATTTGCTGTCATATGAGGCTTGACTTGATGTTTGAAAAGGTTGGTAAATGGATAATAAACATAGTAAAAGTACACAGATGAACTGCAACTGCAAACACACCAAGCACACATAGTGCTACAGATGAACTGTTATTATTCTATAATATAATATACATTACACTTTATTTTTAGTAGTATCTTTTTTCAAATGGAAGATATGGAGGAAGAATCATCTTCCTTGATCCTCAGACTGACAGACTTCTTTAACAAATCAAATGAAGTGAATGAATGTGGTAAAACTTGGACAGCCATCTCCTTGTCTGCACTTTCAAGCAGAGTTTGAATCGGTGCGATCTGCACAAATCGAACAAACAAAGTTGAGTTTAGTTTTGATGTCAAAGCATCAAGTTTCTACCCATTTCTTGGTATTTCATTTTGATGATACTGAAACGGAATATCCTATCTTTCTGGAGTTTATGTTATTTTGTTGAAAGAAACCATCCGGGAACCAACATACTCACTTAATTCTTACAGTGGCCAAATAGATTATCATAAAAACTGGGTTGCATTCTTTCCTATTCTATTTACTGGCTATCGGCTTTCTCCAAGTCATCTATCATGCAATCAATTCTAAAGCCATCGCAAGAGCAGGGTAGAACCTAGAGAATAATGTCTGAACAGTGGAAAAGAAGGCAGGGACGAATGGCTCTTTTACCTTCTCTGGCTCCTTGAAGGAATTCTCATCCATGACGTTAGCTGATGTGAGAATTGTCTTCGTTGAACCCGACAGCTCTACAGAGTTTGGATCCAGTCCACTCACAGAGATTTTGAGATTCACTGAAGTGCTCCCAAAGTTTACAATCTGAAACGTTATATTTGCATAAAGTGAGACATAAATCAAAAAAATGGAAGACAAGTCCAAATCATCAATGTGCTCAAAACAATGCAATGCATATATATTATATGATAAGACAATCAAAACTCTGAACAGATTTCCGGAAATATGTTGTGCAATGCATATCCTTTTTGGGACAATCAGAGGAGAGGAGGATTTGGATGAAATGGACTTTAAAATCGTGTGAACTCCAAATCATCAATGTTCTCAAAACAAAGCAATCCATATATGATGAGACAATCAATACTATGAACAGATTTCCGGAAAATTGAGTAACAATCTCCATGCTACAAACCTTTATTCTTATGTAGCTTTGGCCCTCTGAGTTTTTCCAAGTAATTGCAGATGCAACAAGGGAGGAGGAATTTGTTTCGAGTGCCGCATTAAGAAGAGTTGCTCCACTTGACTCAGCAAAAAAGTGTTGCACCCAGTAGCTAGGAGTCCCATAATGCTGAGAGGAGTTGAATACAATTGCATCTGGGTTCCACCTTTAACAGCAGAGTATATCATATTTTTAGCATGATTGAGAGTGACACATGAGGTAAGGCAATTTTAAGTTTCAAATAAACAAAATAAAGAAAAGGAGAACAGTGTTAAAAATACCTTCTGTCATTGGTATTTACAAATAGTGGTGCATAGCTAGCCATCTGAACAATATCACTGCAGAAAATAAAATTTTCAGTAGCTTATACTGAAAATTAAGATTATCGTGAAGCACATTTTAGGTATATCCGTATATGACATTTTAGTGAGCCACGGCCCACAGCACCTTTAAGTTTCACAGTAAGACAAGAATGTATCTAAGTTACAGCACAAGATATTTTTCAAGTAAATTACATCATTATTCCTTCAGTTTTTCATCAAGCTTCATATTCTAATTCTTCTTCAGATTTCAAAATTTTCATATTTCTAATTGTTTATTTTCCCGATATTTTTAAATTACAGAAGCAATGAAGAATAAAAAGACAAGAATGCTTAGCACAAAATAAGGACTTTTATTAAAATTAGGATGTTAAAATGTGTGATTTAACCCTAAAGATTTCATTTGAAAATCTTAATTCTGAAAGGAAGGAATTGATAACATTCATGTTGAAGAAAAAAAAAACCTGTTCTTTTCAAGTCCAATGAGGAATCCAGCCTCAGCAAGTGCTGCTAAAAGACTTCCAGTGCCAGCATCCTTTCCAGTCACAGCATATTCACTAACAAAGGCCTGGAATGTGTTGAATGAGAGGTATCATAAAGCAGAAGCGAAATCTATAGTTAAAATAACATTGATAACCACATTAGCATACCTTTGGACCATTTCGTGATGTATGATCAAATTGGTGGGTCATGGAAAATAAGTTGCTGGCAGATGTATAAATCTATTAACAACACAAGCAGAAAGCTGTTTATTGTCGCATCCATCCATATTAACAGAAAACAAAAAGAAATGAAAGAAACAAGGAAAGAAACTAAAGCCCTTTAAATTTTATCATCATTGTGCATTTGTGTCATTAACTTACATGAAAATCATACATATCAGCTGGGTGGTCCAACGGGCGAGAAGATCCATCACAGTTCGTAATCATTTTGATATCAGGGTAGGCACGTCTTATAGCATCATAGAACTTGAGGTAATTTCCTGCTCAATCCAAAGTAATAATAAATAAAGTCTCCAAACAGTCTAAAATTTTTAAATGAGATTACTTTATGCCACTAAAGAACACTTAGCACTTGACTCAGAATTTGGCATTGCATTAAGGTAGCAGAAAAGTAATTAAGTGGTTGGGGGCTTTCGGAAGCAACTGCAATGCCAGATGGATTAAAAATTTCACTCAAAATAAGCATCGATGAAATTTTGGCTTTCCACTATGGTTTGCCAAACACAATAATTCAACTATGCTTTTCAAAATTAGACGTTTGCGACCCATCCATAACGGGAAACCAAAAATTGATACTCTTGAAACTACAGCAGGAGCAAAAAGTTTGGGAAACTGCAATGGCTGCTCATTTTATGAGTTACGATTCAGTCTTGTGCACCAATTTGACGAGGCAATAACTGAAATGAAAAAAGTTGCCAGACTCTTGAAAGCAAACTGCTCCATATAAATAATAATCAATGGGACCAGCAATCAATGTGCATGCTTCCCATGTCCCCTAAGAAACCTCCATGAAAATTTAGCAGACACTCATACACTTGCAAATCAGATATTCCAGGATTAGATACTAGATCCACCTTCTCATGGAAAAAATAATATAATCATTTCTCTTCTTTAGCTAAACTTTTTCTAACTAGAAGACTCACTGTGAAATACTCCTACCAAAACATTCTCATTTGTAATTGCTATCTCACTATCAAATTCATATAAATATGCAAATGCAAGCATAGAAAGTATGCAGACCTCGGTAATTTTTTTTCCCACAATCTTCATTCCCAATAGCAACATATCTCAAGTCAAAAGGTTCAGGATGTCCCATTGCAGCTCGGACAGCACCCCACTTGGAATTCAGGTCACCTCTAGCAAACTCAAGACCATCAAGGGCTTCCTGCAATCATTACATCATAAGGAATGACATAGTAAAGAACAAGTACTTCCATATGTACTAAAACAATCATTTACTACTTTTTTCTTATAAGGTAATTCATCCCAGAGGCAGAGTTTCTTAAATGAGTGTAATTTCATAAAAAGGTTATCAAGCATTATAAACTTCAGTTACTTGGAGCCAGAAAAGATTAGAAAAACTTTAGGCTACACTGGCCCTGCTGGAGCTCAAAACCCTCTAGTACCAATGCTACCACATCCCACCACACTCCATCAACTAGATTAGAGAACTTTTTCCACCGGTGCACCTGCTGATCCTTGCCCTTTTTTGGGTAAGTAAGCTACACTGTTTTGAAATTAAGAAGCTTAAGCTACTTCTCTAGATATAAACTTGGAAACAAAGAGCTCACCAAGTTGACCCAACCTGAAAAAACCACCTAAACCCAACCTAACCCAATTTGAACAGGTAATATCAAGAACCCAACCTGAATTAAAATAACTCGAATAGAAGGGACCGAAAATAACCCACACTTAGATTTATTCAACTTTAAAAGTGAGCAGTTTAAATCTAATATGACCAGAACACAAAACAATCTATATCCAAGATTGTACCCAAACCCCTATTTTGCCCCACCCAATTGCGACCTCTAACAAGTATAGATTACATTTCCCTTCTCGGTATCTTATATGAAAACTAAATTCATGTGGAATTTAAAGCTGGGTTGCTTATACATATAAATCACCAAATAGTCATTTAAACCACTGTCATGGGAAAAAAACAAAGAATTGAAGAGACATACTTGCACAAAAGGTAAAATGCTGGATGTATCAACTTGATCATTGTGACTAATTCCTGTAAATTTTAATAAAGCACAAGGTGAATTGACCACAGACAATGTAAATAAGTAAAGAAACAAAAGACTAGATTGATGTATATTCAAAATTGATACCATTGTTGAATACCCATATTGGCAATGCATCAAGGTCATCTGCTAACTGCAGGAAGAGAAACACATTTAAAATGTTGTCCACTTAAACAGCACAATTTTAGAACTCAATAAAATCCTGCAAAGGAGATAGATACCCACTTGTAGAAACTCAAAGTAACCAAGTCCATCATCAGTCCAGTACATCCAAACATCACCAAAGTGGCCTGGTCTTTCTTCCCAAGGGCCAATGCTTTCTTTCCAACGAAATGCATTTCTTAACCATTCACCTTCAACAAAACAGCCACCTAATACAAAAAATAATTAAGAAAAAATGTAGCATTTTTAAGCTGATAAGTTACAAAATGTCTAAGATAATAGTGCTGAGAAGCCCATCATAAGGATAGCAACCATTAATCAGAACCAACACACAAATGATGCAGCAAATTACAAATTTAGAGCTTCACATGGGTCTTGATTCTTGAACAATTATTATATGGCCCAAGCCAGCCAAAGACATTATCATATCAATAAAAATTATTATCATATTAATTTGGAAACATATATAAAAAATATTAATATAAAAATGTTATAATCATTTTAAGAATGAAGTTGAATTATATGAGTCAGTTAGTTGGAAAACTCAAAAACTTGATCCCGCCCAAACTGAATTCAAATTGAGTATAAATGATTTTTTTTTCTTTTAACTACTGATTTGATTGCAAATAATGAATAGAACACAAACTATGAGCATATTAATAAATTTAAAATATAATTAAAATGCTAACCTCTTTTCCAACTCTTGTATTGTATGCAATAATTATGTATTTTGTTGCTTATAAAAATTATATTTTAATTTTAATATGAAAGCATTGTTTTCAAGTACTTTATAATTTTCTAACATTCAGAAAACTAATTATTAACTGTTCTACCTTTGGAATCAAGGCCGATGTTTTTAAACCCTAATCCGTCATTCATGATAAATGCAACTAGTATAAGGTAAACTAAATGGTACTCAGTGCAATAAAAACGATTAAATATCAACAAATAAAAATTATAAACAATTATTTTGGGGCCAAATGGTTTTTAATTTACTATCTTTCGGTCTTTTTTATGACCTAATGACTTTTTATAAAAATAAATTTACCATTATGATATTGAACATCAAAATAGAGGCATGCCACCAACCAACAAAATGTGAACTTGAAAAGCTTAATTTAGCCTAATAAATCTAACTCGGTCTGAATCATCACCCAATCCAAAGTCAACAACTTGGACCCGACTGACTCAGGACAAAAATTTCCAAAACCCAAGGGTCACCCAAACAGATCTACACAATTTTCACCTCTGAAATATGGGTAGAGGCTTTAAAAGAATGTCTCACTAGAAGATCAGATATCACAAATGAACACAAAAAAGATTGAACTATTCTTAGTAAGAGAAAACCAGGACGTTTAAGTTAAGAAAACATCACAAAAATTAACAAATAAAACATCCCCAAGGGCATAAAATCCATCAGCAAAGCGATTACATACCCACCAATCCAACCCTAGCTGTAAAAGCCACGTAACATGGTACATACCTGGAAATCTAAGAAATCGAGGTTTTATACGTGTAAGCATATCAACGAGGTCCTTACGGAAACCATGCCCCTGTACCAAGATCAATAAAGAATTAAATATTCAGATTATATAGAATATTTATGTTGGATTGAAATGAAGAGCAAGCTCATGTAATTGCCAACAGACAAAGCTGCTTCATTAGTTAAAACTTAATAACTTCTATAAATCACTCAACGTGAACAAAGAACTAGAAACTAATAGTTCATGCAGTTGATGGCCAAAAACGCAGTTCCTCCAATTGTTCTATTTTAAATTTTTTTTTAAAAAAAAACACCCTACTAGGAACTAGGAACACTTCATTGGTAGTATAGCAATCCATTTGTGAGCTCAAAAGCATGTAAAGTTTCCAAACGGAACCTACAATTTTGAAAACGTTTTTCCAACCATATAGGTTTTAATTAGACATAAATTTCATCTCATATGCTTCTTGTATTTTAAAATATATATCTACAGAGTTCTCAAGCCACCTACTACATACTTTAATCTGGACATCCTCTTATCATCTTTCCAAAGAGATAATTTACATTGCAAAACAGGACAAGTAATTTAAACATGAAAAGACATTTCCAGTTCCAAAATCTCAAAACCATTAGGTTTCTATACCATCTAGTGATATTACTAGCTGAACAAATTACAGACATAAATTTGTCATTTGTCTCAACTATCAAAAGAAATACAAACCTTGTAAGTGTCCAAAGGCATCGCTGATACTTGATCAAACCATACCACACCCTTTTTTGTTGTTGTTAGTTGCAGCCTTGAATTGTGGTTTGTTGATTTGGCTTCCAATATGACTTCCATCTTTGTCCAGTTTGAAACATCAGAAGCAGAAGCTCTGCAAGGGAAATTATGATATGCACTCTAAAGCAATTGAAAAGGAAACCACTACTTGCAAAACATAAAATATTAATCTGTTATTTACATTATATTAGCAGAAGCCAATGTCGAGAACCCATTTGAGTCCGTAAATGATACAGACATGTCAATTGCCCCCGTTGAGCGAACGTAAAATACGACTTTGTAGCTCTTTCCTTGTTCAATATTCTGAATGAGTAAAGACATAGAAGGCATTAAATTGCCAAACAGTCGAGCAAAAAATAAAGAAACAAAAATGTGTAGCAAGCTGCCAGAGGTTTTACAATCCTTGTCTGGACAAGTAATGAAACTAAAGTATGTACTAACAAAGAAAAGTTTATTTCCTTAAGTCTAAATTTCACTTTGATTATTCAGCAAGGGATAGTGAAAGAAAAAACATGAGATAAGTAACATGAAAACATGCAAACTTAAAAACACAACACAATTTAGAACAGTATTTAATATGATATTGATTTATCCTTACCATGCCCCAGAACCCAGGGTTATAAATGCCAACTCCCCCAGATGGACAGATATGAGCACCTTCACTATCACAGAGCACCTCCATTCGGAGCGCCACCTTGTTTCGTTCAAAACATGATGAGCGGTCTGTTGACACAATCAAGGATGACTCATCGCCAATTATTGACCATGGATCTATGTTCGAGGGAATATTAGCGCCCCCAGCTTCAAAACCTGGGAAAAGTACAAAAAGTAAATAAAAACAAAAGAAGATAACATCATTGAAAATTTACAATTCTTGCCTCAGTGGGTGCAGATACACATATTGGTGAGACCTGAGATGGTTTACTGATATTTTATATTTTTAAAAAGGAATCAAAAGGACTATCTCGAAGTTCTATTTCTGTGACTCAACCATTTGAAGCGAACCAGATCTGCTGAGCTCACCAGCAACCAATCTATCCAACTCAAAAACAAGACTTTTTTGAAGCACCAGAATATGCAACAAGTGTCCTCATATTGAAAGTTAATGACTAAAAGGAGTTGCATTATGCATGCAGTAATGAAGTTATCCAAGGTGATTGAACATATCAGATATCTTAAAAGCCAACCAAACTCGACAGATTGAAAATAAGTCAATAACAAAAAAGGATAAACACACTGAATAGAAAGAGACCAAGAAGCAGAAAATAGCAAAATCAATCATGCTAAAACAAGAAAAATCATTAATTCCATGAACATTTTTCCCAAAGTAAATCCATCTTCCATGAAAATTATGTATGATCCATCTTGTAAATATTTAGACTTGCTCTTCATCTTGTTGACAGCCTCAAATGTCTTAATCCCTCCCCAAGCCAAACGAAAAGAAAAACAATAAAGCAAGTAAACACTGAATAAGCAGTTGGGCAGACATTTCTACACTAATAAAGCAAGTACGCTAGACTAGCCAAAACATTGATCTATCAAACTTGCAATCTAAAAAACTAAGAACTTCACACTTTTCTTCATATGTGGCATCCACCAGTTGTAAAATCTAAACATCCAAATGAAAGAATTTCTTTTTTTTTTATTATTATTATTATTTCTCTCCACTTTCAAATTTTTGAAGGTTTCCATACAAACCTCTGTTGCTTACAAGCTCTGCCCACAGCCCACCAGTACCGGCATGGTTGATCTCCTGTAGAACAAAGATTTCGAAAGGATGCACTTGTTCAACAATCAATAGAAATATTATAACATCAGAAAGGCTTAAAGATGTAAATGAAATGAATTCGAATTATAAGTTTATAAGTAGACCAATGCATAATTAGAGGAAATATATTTAGGACAGCATCAAAATGCATAATTGAATTAACCTCAAAGAATATGCCAAAGAGAGTATCAGGTATCCTGCGGCCTGACCCTTCAGAAGCATCTATTAGCAGCTGAACCGGCTGGTCTGCTTCAACTTCATAAGCTAAAAATTGACATGGAAGGCAGAAACTGATGAAGAGGCAGAGAAATAGCACACTCCTAGGAACCTTGTAATAACCCATTGGCCTACTCACAGCATCCAGAATACAAGAACAGCAATGAAAAGCACATATAGGAATCACATAAAACACTTGTTAATAACATTATAAAGGGGAATATTCAGTTAAACGACAATCAATTGAACCGAAAGAAAGACATATGACAATCAACTGAACTAAAAGAAAGACAGCACAAACAAACTTCGATCAGTATTCATAAAAGCAGCTAATAATACAGAGTATTCTTATCAAATGGCAGGAAAAAATAAATAAAAAGTGAATAAAAAAGCATGAAGGCAGGGTTTGGCATATGCAAAAAAGCCGTTGATACTAAATATAGAATGAGGAATTTAAGGTAAAAGTATCCATTAAATCCAAAAGAATAAAAAAATAAAAAAGAATTCCAATAATTGAGATTGCTAGAGTTTGAACACTGGTCAGTGGTCACTGCAACAGCACTCTACCAACAAGCCAGTCGGTCAGACACTAAAATATCAATAAATATATCTATGATCAATGCTAGAACTAAAACAAAATCCAAATATTGCCAAGAAATTAAAGTGGCAAAAAAAGCAAGACAACAAAAGTAGCACTTATGTCGGTTTAACTTTTAGCAATAAAAAGAAACACAATCTGTTATGGTTACATTACATATATAGAAAGAAACAATTAGGCTACCATTTTTCCAGAAAGAAAAAGAAAATTTAAAACAAACCCAAAAATTTTGGTATCATTTGAAGCAGAGAAGAAGGAATTACCAGGTCAAGGGAAGAAGAAAGGAGAAAAAGGGAGTGGGTTGTGGAGAGAAGAGGAGAGGACAAGTGTTTTTGTACTAGTCTACTCCATGCTTTCATCGCTTGCCCATTGCCCTTTGCCTTGCTTTCACGTCAGCAAACAACCCAAATGGTATATATTTTATGCCTTCCAATCTTTGTCTTGTCCGTCTTAGCTTTGCAATGGCCGTTGTTGGTACTTAATGGTAGATTACAAGCAACTCAAACTAAAAATATTATAATATCCTTTTTTTTGTTTAAGGAAAGATTGCCTTGTGGGTCCCTGTTTTATCAACTTTAAAGACTTTGATCTTTATCCATACTAGATGTGCTGCCCGCGCTTCGCCGTGGGTGCGGGCAGCCTTCTATGTATTGTCGTCTTCTTGTCATATAAATCTTGCAATACTCTTAAAAAATTGCAATAGGTTTATATTTTTTATGAGCTATTAGTGGACAGCTCGCGAGTCATATAAATCTTGCAATACTCTTAAAAAATTGCAATAGGTTTATATTTTTTATAAGCTATTAGTGGACAGTTCGCGTTTCGCGTGCGGGTGTTCTATTTGGTAAGTTTTGTTAAGAAATTCCTTTTAAAAAATCGATTTTAGATGTAATTTTAAGAAAATTTATTTTATAAGTGCTTTCAATAAAGCTCGAAAAGCAATTATTCTGTTTGATAAGTTTTATGAGGAAAACTATTCGAAGATATTTAATTTAGATGTTATTGTAAGAAAATTTTCTTAAGAAAGCAAATATTTTTTGTTTCTTGAAAAGCAATTATATACATTTTGTATTTTTTAAAAATTTATACTATATAATGGTTTTGTAGACTGTAAAAACAATAAATATGATTCTTTCTGAAAGCATAATCAAACTTTATTTCATTCAGCTGTTATAAGAGTACAACATATTATTTAATTATCATCAATCTCTACAATTAAAAAACGAAAAGAAATTTCTAACTGAGCACATCCATCTATTACTTAACTATTATATCAAGTTTGTATGTAGTTGTTTTTGTGTTTATGGTTAAATAATTCACGAATTGATACTATTAAGTCGAGATCATTAGAGGTTAGATCAATTTATCCTACGCCTCACTTTTTTAGATACTCTTATGGAGCAGTAATTGTACAAAAGTTTTGCTTCAAAATGAAAAAAAGAAATGAGTTCATGGGGTGGTGTTGACATGGCCACCAAATTTGAGAAATCAAAAGCAACTATCTTCGTTTTAATTATTTTAAACATCAGACAAAAGCAAAAGAAACAACATAAAAAAGTTATATCACAGTCACCTTGTTGTTGAAGAAAATATTGAAACATCGGCAAGTCCTGCGCAGGAACATCCTGACTCATCAATAAGCTGCCAGCAAACTCAGGCTCTGTTTCCACCATAACTTTCGAAGATTCTCCAACCAAATTCAACCAAGATCCATCAAAAGAAGAATTAATATGAAATCTATTTATTCGAGCATAAGATGTTGATGGATTTAACTGGAGAGGAGTTGCTCGATTAAAATGCACTGCAGCAGATTCTTGAACACTTCCTCGTGTGTCAATTCTTGAACATTGCCTTCAGAGATGTTATTTGAAAGGCTTTTAGGGGCTATGCAAGATATTGTGTTCTTCTTAAGGCTATTAAAAGATGATCTTTGAGCTCTCTTCACCTCATCTTATGCATTCTTTCTATTCTATTCAACCGACTCACATTAACATGAACATTGCCTCTTGCTAAATGTCTATTAAAAGCAGTCGAATAAGAATTTCATTCACAGGAACAACATTAAATTCTGTGTCTTCTCACCCTTAGAACATTCATCTTATACAATCTATTTCTGCGTGCTCCCTCTATACTCCTATCTACCAATTCAACATCAGCCATAACCGCCTCTTTAAATTTCAATTATCGTAATGTGTTCCAATACCTTGTATAGACTATCAATTCATAGGACTGACAAAAAAATGGAAATAGCAAAAACTTACCAACAATTCTAACAGGATTGAAGGAGAAAAAAAAAACCCCCCCCCACAGTACAACACACACTCAATCCAAAATCATATAATGAATCATATACACATACCTTAACGGGGTTCAAAGAACAGACAAATCGCAAAAATAGATGAAGGCTAAAAACAAAAAACTGAGATTAAATGAATCTGATTCTGTGAGAAATCAGGAAAAAATGGCAATTTTTCCTTCCGAATTCAGCAAATGGACTGGTCCAGCTCCTCAATAAAACCACAATTAATGAGAAGCCTGAAGACCCAGGTGAATACAAGCGTAGCCCCATGCAATGAACCTGAAAGAGGGTCAAGGGGGATGCAAGCAGAGGAGAAGGGGAAGAGCCAAGCCAGTGCGAACCGGTGTGAAAAGGGGCGAAGAAGAAAGCATGAGAATTTTTTTTTTTTTGAGCTAAGCAAAAATTGTATAACTAAAACAACACAATTAACAAATTAACAAACATTAGGAAATTCACAATGGACACTTGTCAAAAAAATCAAAAGTCATGTGGCACTCAATAAGGGCTTTACTCATAAAATTAATAGTAGGTTTAATTTTTTGGATAAACTAGTTTTAGCTTTCACGTGCATTGCATGTGGCTCAACATGTTTCAATTAAATATTTTTATAAAATTTTGATAACCATACTATGAAATTTTAATAATCATTTTATGAAATTGTTATAAACTCCCTGAAACTTTGGTAACCTAGTTATGAAATTTTAATAAACAATCCTATGAAAATTTAATAAACATTTCTATGAAATTTTGTTAATCTCCCTATTAATTTTTGATACCATAGTATAAAATCTCGATAATCTCTCTATGAAATTATATATCATTATCAGATTGAGCTCCTCTATTTAGTAATATATAAAATATTCATATCAAGCTCTCCCATTCTAAGATCGAGCTCATCCGTTTAGTAGCACAAACATAGATAATTCATGTTGAACTCCTCCCTTGATAATATATATACATATTCAAATTGAGCTCATCCACTTGGTAGTATATAGAGCACGTTATCACACTGAGCTCCTTCAATCAACATTCATCCATATAGCATATCATCAATTTGAACTCCATTCATTCAACATTACTCCAAATGGTACATTATCAATTTGAGTGCTCTCATGTTCACCGACCTTCCATGAAGCATATTGTTTATTTGAGCTCTTTCGTATTCCTCCACGGAGTACATTATCAACTCAAGTTCTCCTATCCACCATCATTCTTAAAGCTCACTCTCCTACTCGATCCTCAAATTCAGCGCTCCTTTTTTTGGCATCCATAGTCTCATTCGTCTCACAGAGCACCATACAGTTCGACAGAGGGGTGCACTACCAAATCGAACATTCTACGATTTAACACTCTCCACATGGAGTATACATCTAGATCAAATACCCTTATGTTCGACATTATTTATGTTCGGCATAATCTAGTTATGCGACTTGTAAACCTGTTTAGCTCAGATCGTCCTAACCCGCTCACCCGACGCTCAGTTTCATAGCCGTTTGTGCAATCACTTTAGGACCGCTCTCATACCTTGGGCGCAATTGTTGAGCCCATATAGAACGGCCCAAGGCCACACTATATATGTAGAGAACCCCTCCACACATAATGTATGAGTTCACTATCTCCACTCTTTAGTTCTTAATCTACCCAAACACCATAAGACCCTACTAACATCAGTATCTCCACCTTAAGATCCTACTGACTCCAAAATCAAAGAGGATCCCCTATAAACAAAAAAAAAAAAAGCCAGGGCCCTTATCTCATGGTCCGCTCTTTTATAGATCACTCGACATTCTCTATTCGATTGATAAGTCTCTTTCTAAGAAGGTTCAACGGCTTACGTTTAACCTTTATCCTTAATGTATTTAACCTCCAATACCATTAATGTAATATAATCATCTCTTCTAGTTGTGGGGAAAAAATGAAATTCACAATCTTGCAACGACATAAATTATTAAATCACATAATATAATTAATTAATTTTATGTTTCAAAGGAAATACTAAATTTAAAGGATTACACAAGAACGTGGCATAATCACCTAGAGACATTCACGAAGACCAAATTTTCTTTCCCAATTTCAAACATAGAAATTTTTTCAATATGTATAAAAAAAGCAAACAATCATCAAAATTAGTACATTACGTTTAAAAATTCAACTCTTTTGAAAAATCGTTTAAAGCCATCATCAAACATAGTAATAAAAATAATGATGAAAATAAGTTACTCTTTTTTTACCTTTTTTCTACAATCCAATCCGGTTTAGTTCTTAAAGTATGATTATACGTTTAAAAATTCAACTACTTTGAAAAATTGTTTGGCCCTTCTTTCTTTATGGTAGTGCATGTTAGAAAATTTCTAAATTAAGAGAAAAGAGAAACAAGACTTTGAGACGTCAAGTTTTCTCAAATATAATATTGCCTAACTATCTTAGACAAGTCGTAAATGGGATACAACAAAGCCACTTGAGAACACTAAGAGAAAAGTAGAATTGTTGATTGTTTTCTCAAAGGTTAATGTGAAAGGCTCTTTATATACTTGATCAACATACATGTCTTTTCGTATAGACATAACTTTATGATCAAAACATGTCTTTCCAAACAGACATAACTTTATGAATAATTCTGTCATAAAGATGCCTTTTATAGACAAATATGTCTTTTAATAATTGTTCACTTATGAACAAATGCCTTTCAATAATCATCAACATTCAAAAAATATCCAACAATCCCCCACTATTTTGGAATGTTGGTGTTTTGAACTCTAGAGGAATTGTTCCCTTAATAAGTACAAACTAATTCCCCCACTACTTTGTTAATACAAACCATCATAATTCACTATAAGCATAGTGCATACAAGAAGGATCTTTAAAGATTGGATCTTCAATTAGTGTAAGCACTCAAGACGCTAATGAAGTACATGGTATAAGATTGAACCATGACTCCGTTTATTAGGGTCGGAAATACCACACACACTATACTTATTTTCTTTTAACCAAGTTTCTCGTTGTCTCCTAGCACTATAATGGCCATGTGCTAGCAATCCATTTTCTATGAATATTTTCAAGAGTAAAACCCTTTCATACTCTTGTCAAAGCGGCACCACTTCATATTCATATAGGTGGAGTCACTTGTTGTTGATTTATACCTAACAACCTCTTATAGCTCCATTAAGAGTTTAATAACTCATCCTCTCTTATCACATTAGTACTAACAACTTCTATTAGTATGGGACATAGTTAGTACGTACTTTGAACAGACATTCCAATAACTTGTTATTACCCATTGAACCTCAGTCTATAACCGATTTGGTCAAGCGCGTCTAAAGGGTTATATTTTAGTCCCATGCTACTTTTAGTCTCCCACACCTTATCTCTAGGCAATGCCTTAGTTAACGAATCCGATAAATTCTTTGCTAACTTCATGTAGGAGATAGTAATTGTTCTATTAGAGATTCAATCTCTAACACAATCATATGGATTTTTCAATCCCAAACTTTATATTTTATGCATATTACTAATATGCTTTAAACATTCATGATCCAAGGAAATAGTTGGTATTGGTTGTGGCCACAACACTATACTCATTGTTTACTTTCAATCAATAAATTTCCTTAATCATATCCATCAAAATTTTCTTATAGTACAAATGGATAATTTCCAAGAAATATACAAAGTCATTTTAGTCCTTTTGGTTAAACTAGGACTTTCCAACGACTTTTATCAATAAATTGTACTACGCTCATTTTGTATAATTTACATAAAGTAAGATTATACCAACTCTTATTACACCATAATTAATGGTATAACTCTTTTGTTTCTCTAAGAAACCAACTTATCTCTTTGTTTCTTTAAGAAACCAAACACCCCCAATAGGTGAAATCACACATCCAATCATCAAAGGATGTCTCTTTATTTCAAAAATAAAGATCACAATAAAATTGAATCCAAGTAGCCATAAATGATAAACTATATTCATCGCTACCATTTGAGACCTATTTTATACCTTTATCGTATAAAGATCATAGTCTCAAAATAAATATAACATCTCAATTCATATGAGGTTGTACGCCAATAATTCACTTTATGATAAAATAATCATAACTCCCATATAACACAATGCTAAGCTTGTGCCCAATCATGAACTTGTGAAACAAATAAATCACTTGTATATGGATAATTTCCATCACCACCATAATTCATGCTTTTAGGAATAATTATAAATTCCATATATAATCACACAATACTTGTGTTCAAAAATCTCAAATCATGATTTGCATGAATTAATTCTAAAAACATTTCGAAAATAAAAATCATATAACTTCTTTAATCAATTTGAAGTTATCTCACAATTTATTTCTTTATTTGCTAAGAAATAAACATTAGATATAAATCATATATATAATGAACCATTTATATATATCTAATCAATAAGCACACATGCAAAAGTAAATACTTGCTTTCATACCATGCCGGTTTAATAAACATGGCCCAACAGTTTTCATATGATTCAATAATAATCACGATCTTACTACTATAATATCAAGTTAAAAGACTTATCCTTCTTGTTTTCTTCACCAAGAGAAGAACGTACCTTTTGGCTATCAATCTGATTGTTTGCAAACAACAAGTTGAATCTCCATTATGGCAACATGGTGCAACATGGTTCCATTTTATTTCTTCCACCATAAAACATAAGGTTTTGAATAAAACATGCTCTTTAAAAGAGTGACTCGCATCATGCCCTCAAAGTCGTTTCATTAGTTGAAGGAATATTGTATTTGAATTGTTAGAAAATTTCTAAATTAATTAGAGAAAAGAGAAACAAGATTTTGAGACGCCAAGCTTTCTCAAATACAATATTGCCTAACTATCTTAGACAAGTCGTAAATGGGATATAACAAAGCCACTTGAGAACACTCAGAGAAAAGTGGAATTGTTGATTATTTTCTCAAACGTTAATGTGAAAGACTCTTTATATACTTGATCAACATACATGTCTTTTCGTATAGACATAACTTTATGATCAATACATGTCTTTCCAAACAGACAAAACTTTATGAATAATTCTGTAATAAAAATACCTTTTATAGACAAATATGTCTTTTAATAATTGTTCACTTATGAACAAATGCCTTTCAATAATCATCAACATTCAAAAAATATCCAACAGTGCATGCCTAAAGATTAAAGTACTTGCATCATGTTGGGAACAATTTGAACCCTTTCCGAACCCACCAGCAATGTCTAAAAAACCCAACTCTCTACATATTCTCCTTACCCATAATTACCTTTGTTTTTCCCTCTAGTCCATATTCAAATTAGCCAAATATATAGACAAAACCTCTGTTTTTTAGTGTAAAAGAATCTGTAAACCGCCATGCATATATATATGGACTAAGTTTCTTCTAGAAAATTGCATGGTTGTCGTAGGATTTGATAACAATAATGCCAATAGTGAGATGCAATCACAAAATAGGGTAATTATATAACTTTGACAGTCTCATGAATATGTATATATATGTTTGTTGATAGCATGCAGCATCTGATTGAATGTTTTACCTGTTGTTAAATGAATCTGAATTGGGACCCAAAGTTTTTTTTTATCCATGGAAAAGGAAAGAAAGCCATGGATATCATGGGAGAGAAGAATGTCTCGCATGACTCTGTGACCCATTGACCCCAAAGAAGAGCTCTTTAATTTCATTCTTTTTGAGAGAGAGAGAGAGAAAAAAAAAAAAAAACCCCTCTAATGGCAAAGGTAACGTTTATCGATGCCAATTCTCATCATTGTAGCCACACGGTGGCTTAACAAAAGGACTTAAAAGCTTTTTCATCATCATCTTTTCTACTTGCTCCAAACATGTAATTGTCTCTATTTTTTTCGTTCTTCATGAAAAATTAATAAAGAAAAAATATTGTATAAAAAAATAAAGGAAAAAAATCAAAATAGTCAAGATGTCTTCTAAATCGAGAATACTCGATAATGGGTTTTCAATTTCATAATTTTAGCCCAGCTATGATATATATTTATTGGCAATTTTATATATTTTGATTTAATAATAATAGCATAATTAAAAGGGTAAATTACATATATTATACCCTGTGGTTTAGGGTGAAATAAATATGCCCCTGAGATTTAAAATTTAACACTTAACCACCCTGAACTTATTTTCCGTTAGCAAGTACTTAACACCGTTAATTTTTTTTCTTTTTTACATTTGTGATTATAAAAAGATTCTAGTAAATTGCACCATTTCTTTTCTTTTTTTTTGAAATCTAACCAAGTATGCAAATTACATTACATTGAATATAAAAGTCTAATTAACATATACCATGATCTTACATTTTGAAGTCAGTTGTATATGACAACATATAAGAATTCTAAACTCAGGACAAAACGAGTTTAGAAATAAACCCCACCTTCCTCTTAGACATACATGGGAAACATCTGCATTGAATAATTCAAGTCCTAATTTCATCCTGCTACTCAACATTGTTCATGTTCAGTTCAATCTTAAACTTTGCTTCGTACTTGTGGGGGGTGCATGAATGAGGCTAGTATCGATCGGACGGGGGTTGCATGAATGCGGATGATATCGATTGGCCGGCAAACCATCTCATATGCATTGCAGTTTGAGCTCTACTTGCTCCTTCTATGGAATCAAACCGAAGATATATACACACAACCAGAACTATTTTTACTATGGCGTTGATTAAGGAGACAAATGATTAATACATTAGCTAAATATAGATATATAATCCAAACATCCATACAAATTTCATAATTTGAAAGAAAAAAAAGAAAAAAAATGCCAAAGTTTAAGAACATAGCTAACGCGTTAAGTAATTTCTTAACGGAAAATAAGCTCAGTGTAGTTAAGTGTTAAATTCCAAATCTCAGGGGCTATATTTATTTCACCCCAAACCACAGGGTATATATATGTAATTTACCCTAATTAAAATATATTTGGTAATGACAAATTAGAAATATTTTTTTTAAAAAGGATATAATTAGAAATATATTTTAAAAATAAGGGTACAATCGGAAAACATAAAATTTCCCTTTATTCGTATTTTTATATATAGTATAGATATGTGATATTTTATCAGCTATTATTTGAACATCCATATGTAAAAAATTGAGTAACACTCACTAATTTGGAATCAATAACAAAAAAATCTTGATTAATATTGAAATCCAATTATGTTGATGCCTAATACATGATTCTTCTAGGAACAACTTTGATGGAACTTCATGGTTCTATCTTGATCAACTTGGTATTCAAGATCCCTTATAAAAGAAGGCTTTATGGAAGGAAAAAAATTGGAGATAGATAGGATTTATTATCATCTCTATATGAAAAAAAAATGTTATCTTAGTTACTATAAGGTGTTTCTGATCTCATTTCTAATCCAAGCAAAGGAACAGATATCCCACCTCCTTTCTGAATTTCTTCATGAATAAACTGAACTTGAACATGATAGAAATTTGATTCGTAAAGTACCTATTTATGTAACTGTTGGCTTACAAAATTAATACTAGGACTGACCTAATGCTTTTGGGCTTTTGAGAGTTAAACCAAAAGAATATTAGGGCTTAGATTAATTGCTTTTTGGGTTTAAAGAATATTTAAGCCTAAAAGAATTAATTAAGATGGTTAATGGTGGTTAAAAATGGTTAATTAAGTGATTTAGTGGCCGATTTATTTTACTCAAAATGTGGACAAGATAAATGCAATTCACATGCTCAATTAATTTCGGATTGGGAGTTAATTAACTACTACTATCAATACTATAAATAAGAGTTTTTCTTATGAAGAATATGAAGAAAGGGTTGACAAATTCATCAATGACAAAGTCAAATTATCACCTTAGTTGGCTAATATTTGTAGGAGTAACCCTTAGAATTAGAGTAGTCTTGTAACTTATGAGTAGTTCTTTAATCTAGCATTTTCCCTTTGATCACTTGTATCCAAGCAATCCGAGAACTTTGAATCTCTTTTCCTTATACTTTTCTAGTGTCCTTAATAAAGTTTCCTGGTTTAAAGAACCTTATAATTCTGCAATTTTGATTGAAATTCCACACTCTTGCATATAAGAAACAAGGGTGAGAACCCTTAATTCTAACCGATCAAACAAATTGGCACACCTGGTGGGACACTAGGGAAGTTTGTGCAAATCATACCTCAAAAAACTAGGCATAATAACAATGAGAAAGAAGATAATTCAACCTCTAATGTAAATGCAAATGAAACTATCAGAATTGGTGAGAGATCGACTTCTGATGAAGGAGTAACTCTTGCTATGTTAACACAAGCAATGATGGAGTTAATCTCGCAAGTGCAGAAAGCACAAATTAATACTGATAAAAATGCAGAACATGTGAGTTTGCTTTTGCAATCACAAAATGCAATGATATAACAAAATGGTCATAATCATGCTATCTTAACTGATGCAATTAACAATCTGTCTAAGCATGTTATATCTATGACTACTTTGAATGCTGGTACTATACCAGAAGATCTTAGGATGTCTAAGTCTGTTAATGGAAGTTCACAGAACAATGTGACTAGGATAAGTAACATCAGACCTCCTCCTGGTGTAATTATTAGGGAGCCTGGTACTTGTTCCAATCCAATAACAGGAAATGTCATGGATAATAATGGAAGATCTGGAAGAATAAGTCCGGATCAAAATATGTTGCCTCAGATGGATAGGTATACCCCAAATAGAAATAAGACAGTTGAAGAAATCCAGGATAATGTTAGATTACCTGTGAATAATCAATTTAACCAAAATTGAAATGCTACAGAGGCCTGGGGGCAAACTCAGCCTAGAAATGAGGCTAATGTTTATAGTAATTATGAGCAAGTCCAAAATCCTGTTAGAAGAGACAATGATCTTCAAAACATGCTGAGAGATCAAGTTCTAGGAATCTTACAAGAGCAGTTAGTGCCTATAGGAAGGGGTGGACAAAGACCTGTGTACAGGAAACCATATCCGGACTGGATTGATCAATGCAATCCATTTCCAAGGGGGTATAAAGTTCCTGATTTTTCAGTATTCTTTGGTGAAGATAGTCAATCTACACTAGAACATATTGGAAGATTTAGTATTAGATGTGGAGATGTGAGTGACTATGTCAAACTTAGAATGTTTGGTAATTCCCTCACTGGTGCTGCATTTAATTGGTTTATTAATTTACCAGCAAATTCTATCCTTAATTGGCATCAAATGGAAACTGCATTTCATGCCCAATTCTATAGGACAGAGCCTGAAGTAACTATGGCAGATTTAGCCAAAGTAAAACAGAAACCAAATGAAAAAGTAGAAGACTTTATTGCTCGCTATAGACAAGTCAAGTCTAGACTTCTGGTGCAATTGCCAGAAAGAGAGCATATTAGTATAGCTAGAAGTGGCCTAATCCTTGAACTTAGAAAGAAGTTTGAAGATAGGGAATTTGTAGATTTGGCTGGCATCATGTGTCTCTAAGTATGAGAGATTTTTAGAAGAAGATTATGGTAAAAGAAGAGTGCCTAGAGCAACTTATTATGCTCAAAATGAAGTCAATGTTGGTTTAGCCTATTATTCTGATGATGAAGTTGATATAAATGTTGCTGAATTAAATTTGAGTAACCTCATGTTTGTACAACATTGAAGAAAGCATCTCAGAATGAAAATGTTAAAAAAACTAATTGGAAAGTTTGATAAAGTCAATAGGCAGTTTTCTTTTGACATTACAAAAACTGAGCAAATCTTTGATGTATTGCTAAAAGATAAAAAGATTAGCCTGAAAGATGATCATAAAATTCCAACAGAATCTGAAATAAAAGATAAAAGATATTGTAAATGGCATAACAATTGGTCACACTCAACTAACAATTGTTTATCCGTGCGACACTCTTTACAGGATGCAATTGAGGCTGGAAAGCTAAAGTTTCCTAATGGAGTAACTATTAGCACATTGACTCCCATGATATCTGAGTTGGAAAAATCACAGTCCCAAGAGAATGTGAGTTCAGGAAGTTCTAATGGAGAAAAAAGGAAACTCCTGAAGATTTTGAGTAAATGTGTAGATGCTATGATTGTTCCAAATAATGAACAAAGGCAGAACTCAAAAGAACCAGATGTCAAGCAAATGCAAGGGCAACAACAGCAGAGATCTTTTGCTGATATTATGAGAGAGGAAGAGATTAAAAATGGAGAGAGGAGAGTTCCAGTTCATAATGGAAGAAGATTTCCTAATGACTTTGAACATGAGTTTGTGCCAGGGAGAGGACAAATTCCTAGGGAAAGGTATCTTAGACCTTACCCAAGATCGGTTCAAAGCATTCCTGTGGGAAGCAATTACCCTGGAAGAGATTTTAGGGGTGCATTTCCTCCTGGAAGGAGTTTTAGAAGAGGGAAAGCTATGTTTCCTCATTTTGTTCAACAAGGACAAGTCAGAATGGTGCAGAATAGCCAAAGGCAAGTTGTAGAAGTATGAGAGCCTGTTGAGAGGAGAACCTTTGATGGAGTTGTCGACAAGCCACCAAAAAAATAAAATACTGCCCTCAACTTACTAACAGGTAGATAGGATGAGTACAGGTCGATCCCAAAGAGAAGAAATGAGATATGTGATAAGACTTCAACAAGAACGCACGGTTAATAGCAGCAATTTATATGAAAGCAGTAGAAAGTTGTAAAAATGATTATATAAGTAGTAATAAGAAAGCAATAATAAGGCAATACTTCTCTCTTTCTCTTTATGCCCACTATGTATGGTTATTTTCTCTATAATCTATTGTTTTTAATCCGTTTGCTTTCTTAGTTGTTTTGAAACAGTTGATTCAGACTGAGTCTTCTCTGTGGGATCGACCATGACTTGCCCTATCTACTTGTTAGAGAGTGTTTGTTAGGTTTTTATTTTTGTAATTACTGACGACGTGATCAATAACATGTCTACAAGAATTGATCAAAGGATGGAGACCTTAGCTAATGAGGTTCAACAAGTAAGAGAGGCCCAAAACCAACATGCTCAACCACCACAACCAAGGAGGCAATTGGGTGTTGAATTAGTGATGATCTTATGAGGGAGCCTAGAGTTCCTAGGGCAGCTGCTAGGGGAGGTCCTTTAGATCAATTAAGAGAGCAAGAAGCTGGTGGAGAAACTTAGTTGGATAACTTGCGGCCTAGGAGGGTTATTGAAAGAGAGGAGCCTAAAGACAACATCAAGTACACAATTCCTAAGTTCAATGGAAGGGGAATTCCAGAAGATTATTTGGATTGGGAATCAAAGTTGGATATGTACTTCGATTATCATCCTTATGACGAATCAAAGAAGGTACAAATTGCTATTTTTGAGTTTTTTGAGAATGTTTTGAATTGATGGAATCAATTGGTACAATCTAGGAGGAGAAATAGGGAGAGACCAATAGATACATGGGTTGATTTGAAGAGTGCTATAAGGAGAAGATTTGTGCCAAGTTACTACATCAATTCTCTTTACCAACGATTGCAAGCTTTGAGGCAAGGGTCTAAGAGTGTTGATGAGTATTATACAGAGATGATGTTTGTTGATGTCTAGGGCTGAAGTTGAGGAAGCTCCACAAGCTACTATGGCTAAATTTCTTGCGGGTTTGAATAGGGAGATTCATGATATTGTTGAGATGCAACAACATTATGATTTAGAGGAGATGTTGCAAAGTGCATTGAAGGCTGATGGTCAAGTGAAGAGGAATAGTTCGACCAAGAAGAGTTTTACATTATCTAGTAGCTCATGGAAAACTCCTTACAAGAAAGGTGAGAGGGTGCCATTCAAGGAGAAGGAAGGTGCGAAAAAGGAGTATGCTAGTCCTAAAACCGAAAATAAGGGTTCTAGTTCATCATCTAAATCTCACATCAAGTGCTTTGTGTCAAGGTTTTGGTCACTATGCTAAGGATTGTGTTAATAAGAAGGTGATGTATTTTAATGAGCATGGTGAGCTTTTAAGTGAAGAGGAAAGTGATTTCAACCTAGACTCTAGTGGGGATGGTGATGATGAAAGGGACGATGATGAGGCTGCAATTGATGATGGTGATGAGTTAGCTCCACTTAAAAGTTTGGTAGCTAGGAAGACTTTGAGTGCATATGTGAAAGGTGATGTTCATAAGCAAAGGGAGAATCTTTTTCACACTAGGTGTTATGTGAATGGAAAACCAAGTAGTGTGATTATAGATGAAGGGAGTTGTAAAAACATAGCTAGTGTTTATTTAGTGGAGTTACAACTACCTACTTCTAAGCATCCTAAACCCTATAGTTTAGGTTGGTTCAATGATAGAGAAGAAATTAGGGTTAACAAACAAGTTTTAGTTACTCTTTTTTTTTGGGCAGGTACAAAGAGGATGTTTTGTTTGATATCTTGCCTATCCAAACTTGTCATGTTTTGCTTGGGAGGCAATGACAATATGACAACAAAGTGCATCAAGATGGGGAGACAAATAGGTACTCTTTTGTTTGCGATAAGGTTCCTATTACTTTAATTCCTTTATCTCCTCAAGAAGCTTTAAAAGATCAATTGAAATTGAGAGATGATTTTGCTAAATTGGATACTGAATTTAGGTTTAAAGAGAAGAGTAAAACAGTACCTAAAATTGATGATTTAGGCATTGAAAATAGGGCTGTTTTGAGTGATAAGAAAGAGACTTCTAGGAAAGTTGTTAAAGAGTGTATGTTAGCTACTAAGAGTGAGATTAAGAGAGCTTTACATGAAAATTCTTGTATGATCTTACTTTTGTTTTGAAATACAGTTATGAGTACTAACAACTTGGTTGGAGATATTCCAAGCAATATTGTGTCTCTTTTGAGTGAATTTGCAGATGTGTTTCCTGAGGAAATTCCTAGTGGATTACCACCCATTAGAGGGATTGAGCATCAAATTGATTTCATCCCTGGAGCACAAATTCCTAATAGAGCAGCATATAGAACAAATCCTGATGAGACTAAAGAGTTAGAGAAACAAGTTGGAGAGTTACTTGAAAAGGGCTATGTGCGTGAAAGCCTTTCTCCATGTGTTGTTCCTGTGTTGCTTGTTCCTAGAAAGGATGGAACTTAGAAAATGTGTGTTGATTGTCGAGCTATCAACAACATAACAGTTAAGTATCGTCATCCTATACCTAGATTAGATGATATGCTAGATGAATTGCATGGTGTTAGTTTATTTTCTAAGATTGATCTTAAGAGTGGGTACCATCAAATTCGCATGAAAGAGGGTGATGAATGGAAAACTGCCTTTAAAACTAAACTTGGATTGTATGAATGGTTAGTTACGCCTTTTGGATTGACTAATGCACCTAGTACTTTTATAAGGCTAATGAACCATGTTTTAAGAGCTTTTATTGGTAAGTTTGTTGTTGTCTACTTTGATGATATACTTGTGTATAGCCGCACTCTAGAGGATCATGTTGAGCATTTGCGTTGTGTGTTAGATGTACTTAGGGTTGAAAAGTTGTATGCTAACCTTAAAAAGTGCACCTTTTGCACAAATAGGCTTGTTTTTCTTGGTTTTGTTGTGAGTGCGCAGGGTATAGAAGTAGATGAAGAAAAGATCAAATCCATCAAAAATTGGCCAATACCCTCCAATGTTGGTCAAGTTAGATCATTCCATTGCTTGGCTGGATTTTATAGGAGGTTTATTAAGGACTTTAGTACCTTGGCAGCACTTATAACAAGTGTGATGAAGAAGAATGCACCATTCAAATGGGGTCCAGAACAACAAGAGGCGTTTGAGAAATTAAAGACTAAGCTTACTAATAATGCCCCTTTGCTTGTTTTACCTAATTTTAATTCTACTTTTGAGATTGAATGTGATGCTTCTGTTGATGGAATTTGAGTTGTTCTAATGCAAGGAGGGAAGCTCGTAGGTTACTTTAGTGATAAATTGAATGGGGCTGCATTAAACTATCCAACTTACGACAAAGATTTGTATGCTCTTATGAGAGCATTGCAAACTTGGCAGCACTACTTGTGGCCTAAAGAGTTCGTGATTCATACAGATCATGAGAGTTTGAAGTACTTGAAAGGCCAACAAAAGTTGAACAAGAGGCATGCCAAGTTGATGGAGTTCATAGAGTCTCTTCCTTATGTTGTGAGATATAAGAAAGGTAAGGAAAATGTTGTGGCTGATGCGTTATCAAGGAGGTATGTGTTACTTTCCACACTTGAATCTAAATTTCTAGGATTTGAGTATATTAAGGACTTGTATGCTATGGATGTTTACTTTAGTGAGATCTATAAAGCATGTTTGAAATCTGGTTTTGGAAAGTATTATATGCATGTTGGATTTTTGTTTAAAGAATCTAGATTATGTATTCCTTCTTGTTCATTGCGTGAATTGCTACTGAGGGAATCGCATGAAGAGGGTTTAATGGGTCATTTTGATGTTGATAAAATGTATGAAATTTCGCATGAACACTTCTTTTGGCCTAAGATGCGATATGATGTAGGAAAGCATGTTTCTAGTTGTATTGTATGTTTGCAAGCTAAGTCTACATCTAAACCTCATGGATTGTACACCCCTTACCTATTCCTCATGAACCTTGGACACACATTAGTATGGACTTTGTATTAGGTTTACCTAGGTCTAAAAGGGGGAGGGATTTTGTATTTGTTGTGGTTGATAGGTTTTCTAAGATGGCACATTTTATTGCATGTTCCAAGACTGATGATGTCATTAATGTAGCTGACTTGTGATGATGTCATTAATGTAGCTGACTTGTTCTTTAGAGAGATAGGATTACATGGAATGCCTAGAACCATTGTTTTTGATCGAGATACTAAGTTCTTAAGCCACTTTTGGAGAACTTTGTGGAATAAGCTAGGTACTAAATTGATGTTTTCAACAACATGTCATCCTCAAACAGATGGACAAACTGAAGTTGTTAATAGAACTTTATCTACCTTGCTTAGGGTTTTAATTAAAAAGAACTTAAGAACTTGGGAGGAATGTTTGTCGCATGTTGAATTTACATATAATAGGAGTATACATAGTACTACTGGTTATTCACCTTTTGAAATTGTGTATGGTTTTAATCCTTTGACTCCTTTGGATTTGATGAGTTTACCTTTGAGTGTGCAAGTTGACATGGATGGTAAAAGAAAAGTTGAATTTGTTAGGGATCTTCATGAGAATGTTAGAGCAAACATTGAGAAGAAAACAGAAAATTACATGAAGATGGCTAACAAGGGACGCAAAGAAGTTATCTTCGAGCCTGGAGATTGGGTGTGGTGACACTTAAGGAAAGAGAGATTTCCTGAGAAAAGGAAATCAAAGTTGTTACCACGTGGAGATGGTCCATTCCAAGTGTTGGAGAGTATTAACAACAATGCATCCAAGCTAGATCTTCCTAGTGAGTATGGTAATGTAAGTGCTACCTTTAATGTTGCTGACTTGTCTCTTTTAGATAATGATGCAAATTTGAGGACAAATCTTCTTCAAGGGGGAGGGGATGATGCGCCTAAGGCTTATCATGGACTTGAAGACAAGCATGGAGAGCAAGAAAAGGATGTGCAAGGGCTGCAAGGAGGCATGGAGATGCATGGAGATCATGCAGATATCGATGAGCTTGTGACAAGAGCCAAGAAGGTGCCATTTGATCCTTTGAGTATGCCTGAAGGTCCAATGACAAGATCAAGAGCTAAGAGGTTCAAGGATGCACTCATGGGCTTTGTTCGAACTCATCTTGATGATATGAAGTCCATTGAAGTTCAATTAAAGAGCTTTGAAGATAATTTGAGCAAGGAGAAATCACATGAAGACAAGTTCATCAATTTGCTTGCTATCGATGCTTAATTGGACTTGCATAGTTCAATTCGGCCATATGAGGTCTTTATCTTATCTTAGATTAGCTTACAATTATGTTTGGATATTAAAAGGGTTGGGCCTTGTTTAATTAAAGTCCAATCCTTGTTTAAATCTGTTTTATTATTTATTTTCCTAGTTGGCTTGGACTAGATTTCCTTGTCCTTATTTTAAGTCCAAGCCGCCCCATAGGTTTTATTTTTCCTTTAGGTCGAACCCTACACTATATAAGGGTTTCGATCATCCTTTGTAAGACGAAGTTCATCAATCAAATTGAGTTTTATTCTCTATTGTGAGTTTAACTTCATTGTTTCTAATTTGAACATACTTAGGATTTCTTCAATCTTTTAGAAAACCTAACAAACAATTAGGCAGTGATTGCTTGATTGTGATTCTTGTGATCTTAGGTTGTCAATTGCAGGTCTAATTGATCATCTAAGGCCGACGAAAGAAGATTGGTTCCATTGTTGAAGATTATCGAGATTTAACAAGAATTAGAAGCTTGGTGATTCAAATTGATCATTGGAAGATTTTGATAGTAGATTTGATCATATAACAACTAGATTGTTATCACCCGGACCTGCACATTTCGACACCTGTAAGCATAACGAATATTGTTACTACTAATAGAAAAAAATATTACTAAAAATTAATTTTTCATTAATGCTATGAGTTCATACTATAAATGATAAAAGAAAAATATATAAATGAAAGTTGCATGAGTATATTTAAAATCAACAACAAGATCACTTAAGCAAGATAGGTAGCAATAAGAACTCCCAACCATTTCAAATGATAGCTATTAATATTGGGGGACTCCATTAGCACAAAAAAAGCTAACAATTTAAAGCAATAATAACAAATCTAAAAAGATGAAATAAAGAATTTTTATGATCATCTCTCACCTAAGGGGATTGTTTCAACGATCTAATTCTCAGTGTCTTCCCCAAGCATGGCAGTCATATCAGATGCAATTTGAATAGGGGTTGAAAAACCAACCACTTTTATTGTCAATTGGATGAACATGTATGCGATCTCAATCATCAGGCCTTCTTAACGATCATAATCATTGAAAACAAAGCTATATATAAGCATATCATGTACATTTAATTAACAAAAAGATTAGGTTGGATTCACCATACCAAATAAGCACCCCAATCAATAAAAGTAGAATTGCACATGGGCTATCATGCATCTTAAACATGGGACATGAGGGGATTAGGCTTTGTAGAAGATTGCAAACTAGCACCCTCACAAATCTGAGAAAGAAAAGATGATTCTTGATAACCTCTTCTTTTTTGAGCTGCACTAAGTAGTTGAAAGTTTTAAAGTGCTGCTAGCTTATCCTTTCAGCGATTAGGAAAACTACAAACACCAAGATTTGACATCAAACTTTGCATAATATGAGCAGTGAAATAAATAAAGTGTTAGGGAGCAAATTTAGGGTAAGCCCATTATTCACCCAAATAGCAAGCCCAAAACACAATAACGCATGGGCTATTTTAAGACCTAGAGATATGCCGCAACATGAGGGTCACACATACATCAAGAGATCTGCCACACATGATAAACACACATACAAGAGATCTTTGCAACAGAGGTAGGGATGTCAACGGGTAGGGTACCTGAGAATTTTGAGGCATCCGTACCCTGACCCTATTATTTTCTAGGGTATCCGAACCCTATAACTACCCGATTATTTTCCAAAATAACTACCCCTACACTATCCGTATAAAATATCAACTACTCGTTAACTACCCGAACCCGATAAAATCCCGAATATTTTTTTACATTATAATTAAATAATAATAAATTAATTAAAATTAAATGAGTAACTTTAAGATTAACCTGTATTATTGTAAAAAAAAGTTAAAAATTATATTTTTAACCATAAACAAATTTTAATTAGGTTGATAATGAGTAATTTTTAAGTAAAAATATAATATATAAATAAAAATTTAATATTAAAATAATTAATTAGTAACCGGGTTCGGATAGTAGGTACCCTAAGGTCACTACCCGAACCCGTCACGGGTATTAAAACTTATACCCGTACCCTACCCTAACCCGGTTATACAATACCCTAACCCTACTTAATCGAGTCGAATAATGTCGGGTACCCTATTATCTACTACCCATTGACATCCCTAAACAGAGGTGATGCGCCAAGGGCTTATCATGGCTTAGAAGAACACATTGGAGCCAATGAAGATCAAGGAGATGTCATCGATGCTAGCTTGGACGAGCATGGAGTTGGAGGCGCGAGTGACCGGCCATGCGACTTGGAGAAGCCCAGCCAACACCGGCCACGCGACTCGGAGATGCCCGGCCATCACCGGCCACGCGACATGGATATGTCCGGCCACAACCGGCCATCGCTTGGCGCACCAACTGGCGACAACCGGCCATCGATTGGGCCATCCGGACAAGACCGACCTTTTGATCCTTTAGCCATTCCGCAAGGTCCAATGACTAGGGCACGGGCTAAAAGGTTCAAGGAAGCTTTATTGGGCTTTGTTAGATCTCATCTTGGAGGTTTAGAGTCCATTGAAAAACATTTGGAAGGCATTGAAGTCGACATCACCAAGAATATTCCCATCGATTCCAAGGTGTTTACCTTACTTGAAATCGATGAGCATTAGACTTTGG
This sequence comes from Corchorus capsularis, assembly GCA_001974805.1. NCBI lineage: Eukaryota > Viridiplantae > Streptophyta > Magnoliopsida > Malvales > Malvaceae > Corchorus > Corchorus capsularis. The sequence continues at coordinate 38,567 of AWWV01011315.1, forward strand.
CATTGTGTAATTCGACCTCATGGGCCTTTATTCTATCTTAGATTAGTTATTTATTTAGTTTAGAAGACATTGGGTTGGGTCTTGTTTGACTAAGTCCAATCCTTGCTTAATTATGTAATGTTATTTACTTTTCCTAGTAGGACAAGGAGTAGGCTATTTCCTTGTTCCTTCCTTTATGTAATGTTTTCCTTTTAGTTTTAGGAGAAGGGTTATGCGTCTCCTACTACTATATAAAGGGACCATCCCCCTCTTGTAAACACAAGTTGAGTTGATTAATAAAGTTGAGGATTATTTTCCCAAATTGATTATCTTAGCTTCATTGTTCTAGTTTGAGCAAACTTAGGGTTCTTCAATCTTGTAGAGTCCTAGCAAACAATTAAGTCGTGATTGCTTGGTTGTTTGTGAATCTTGTGATCTTAGGTGTTCAAGTGCAGGTCGACTTGGAGGTCTAAGGCCGACGAACGAAGGAAGATTTATCAAGTGAAGATTGTCGACATACACATCTAGAAGTTTGGTGATTCAAGTTGATCTTAGGCGGGTCTCTAAGGTGGATTTGGACCAATTACAACTAGATTCGTATCAATTGGTAATCAGAGCTTAGGTTTATCATCTTCAATCGGTAAATCTATCTTTTACTAATCATCATTCATCCCATCGATTTCACCCACACACTCATCGCACCACCCTTCTTGAAAATTCAAAAAAATCAGAAACTTTGAAAATTCATATCCGATTCATCTTACATCGTTTTGCTTTGAAATTTCAGATTTGAGTCCTTCATAACTAGTAGTTATATCGAAAAATATAAAAAAAAATTTCGACCAGAAACTTGTGATTTTTGTTCTGGATTCGTTTGAGCTCGGAAAGCTGTGAAATTTTAGCTTTAGCCTTATTTTGGTGTGATCTTTCTGGGAAAAATATTGAAAAAAATCAAAAAAATCTGCGCTGTTATCGATTTTTTCCAGGAACTAGGGCTCTTAGTTTGGGAAAATTTGGGGATTAGGGTTTTCTTGTGCAATTGATCTAATTAGTTGCAATAACTCTAATCGATTGTGAATTGGGATCCTTGGATTGCTTTTTCTGTTAATTGTGATTTGATTTGAAGAATTTCAGGTTACAAACCCTATTGGATTCAAGTGGTACAAATAGGAGACAAGTGGTACTAGGGTTTATGCTAACCGATTTGATATTGTGATTTATGCTTGAATTGAGTTTTTGTGCAGCAACTTTGGAGAAGAATTTCGACATAAGGAGCCTGCATTAAGTGGTTTGGTTTGGTTTAAGATCACTTTTCTTTTGATTCACAAATAACTTTGCTATTAATTGTTTGTTCCTCAAGTAGGTCACGAGAAGAAAGGAGTGCTCTAGGAGTTGCTCTTATTAGGCCTATTGAAGCTAGTAAAAGGCAAATCTTGTGAGATCATTAAGAGAGTAGTGGACCGCCAATCCATAGGACTTGAGTACAAACACGAGAGCACAAGTCAAAGGTATAAGCGCACACACACTTGTGAGGATTTTTACCACTAATCTTTGTTCTTTTTGTAGGTATAATGGAAGAAGAACAAGAGCAACCAAACGTGGCTGCTATGTTGCAAGCTCTAATGCAACGTTTTGACAATATGGATACTAAGTTCGATATCTTGGCCAATGAAGTCCAACAAGTAAGGGATGGCCAAAATCAACAAGTTCAACCACCTCAAAAAGCTAATGTCGCACGCAACAATGAATAGGAGCATCCTCCACCACCGAGGCAAATTGCTAGAATCGATCCCATGGAGAGACTAAGGCAACAAGAACTTGGTGGGCAAGCTCACAATGAAAACATGCGGCCTAGGAAAGGAATTGAGAGAGAGGAGCCTAAAGACAACATCAAGTACAAAATCCCTAAATTCAATGGGAGAGGGTCTCCATCCGATTACTTGGAGTGGGAGTCGAAATTGGATATGTATTTTGATTACTATCCTCATGCCGAGTCAAAGAAGGTACAAATTGCTACTCTTGAATTCACGGAGAATGCTTTTAATTGGTGGAATCAATTGGTGCAAACAAGAAGAAGAAACTTGGAAAGGCCGATCAACACTTGGTTAGGTCTAAAGAGTTATATGAGGAAGAGGTTTGTTCCAAGCTTTTACACTAATGGTCTTTACCAAGAGTTGCAATCCTTGAGGCAAGGAACTAGGAGTGTTGATGAATACTACTCCGAGATGATGTTGTTGATGTCAAGGGCCGAGATCGATGAAGCTCCACAAGCTACTATAGCTAGATTCATGGCGGGATTGAATAGAGAAATTCATGATATGTGGAGATGCAACAACACTATGAGGTTGAGGAATTGCTTCAACATGCTTTGAAGGCCGAAAGCCAAGTAAAAAGGTATAAGAAGAGCTTTACATCATCGTCATCAAGCTCGTGGAAAACTCCAGTCAAGAAGGATGACAAGTCATCAAAGGAAAAGGAGTCTACACAGAAGGTTGTGACCCCTAAAACCGATTCTAAATCTTCATCAAGCTCATCTTCTAAGAACTATGTAAAGTGTTTCAAGTGTCAAGGATATGGGCACTTTGCAAGAGATTGCGTTAACAAGAAAGTCATGCTTACTAATGACAATGGCGAGATTGTAAGTGAAGATGAATATATTGCGCTTGGATCAAGTGGTGATGGAGATGATGAATTAGAGGTACAAACCGATGATGATAGTGATGAAGGCGTTGGTGTAGCACTTAAGAGTTTGGTTGCTAGGAGAACTTTGAGTGCTTATGTGAAAGATGATGAGAACAACCAAAGGGAGAACTTGTTTCATACTAGGATGTATGCGAATGGGAAGCCTAGTAGTGTGATTATTGATGGTGGGAGTTGTACAAACATAGCTAGTGTTTATTTGGTGAAGGAGATGCAATTACCTACTACAAAACACCCTAAACCTTATAGTTTGGGTTGGATCAACGATAAGGAGGAAATTAGGGTTAACAAACAAGTTTTAGTTTCTCTTTGTTTGGACAGGTACAAAGGAGATGTATTGTGCGATATCTTACCCATGCAAGCATGCCATGTACTACTTGGACGACCATGGCAATATGACAACAAAGTTCAACATGATGGTGAGACGAACCAATATACTCTCATGTGTGGTAAGAAGCCCTTTACTTTTATTCCGTTATCACCTCAAGAGGCTTTAAAAGATCAATTGAAATTGAAAGAGGATTTTGCTAAGATAGATTCGGAATTTAGGGCTAAAGAGAAGACTAATCATGCTAATTTAGATAAGAATTGCGATATAGTCAAGCATGCTAGTTCTAAAAAGGTTAATAAGGAGTGTATGTTAGCTACTAAGAGTGAGATTAAAGAAGCCTTGAATGATAATTCTGTTTTGATCTTGCTTTTGCTTAAATATACACTTGTGAGCACTAACCACTTGGAAAGCGAGCTTCCAAGCAACATTGTTTCTCTTTTGAGTGATTATGTAGATGTGTTTCCTGAGGAGATTCCTAGTGGTTTACCACCAATTAGGGGGATTGAACATCAAATCGACTTCATCCCTGGGGCGCAAATTCCAAATAAGCCAGCTTATAGGACAAATCCTGATGAAACAAAGGAATTGGAGAAGCAAGTTGGTGAGCTACTTCAAAAGGGTTTTGTGCGTGAGAGCCTTTCTCCATGTGTCGTTCCTGTGTTGCTTGTTCCTAAGAAAGATGGGACTTGGAGAATGTGTGTTGATTGTAGGGCAATAAACAACATCACGGTAAAGTATCGTCACCATATTCCTAGATTAGATGATATGCTTGATGAATTGCATGGTGCTTGCTTATTTTCTAAGATTGATCTTAAGAGTGGCTATCATCAAATTCGCATGAAAGAGGGTGATGAATGGAAAACTGCCTTTAAAACTAAATTAGGGTTGTATGAATGGTTAGTTATGCCTTTTGGATTGACTAATGCACCTAGTACATTCATGCGATTAATGAATCATGTTTTAAGTAGCTTTTATTGGCAAGTTTGTTGTTGTTTATTTTGATGATATACTTGTGTATAGCCGAAACCTAGATGAGCATGTTAGGCATCTAAGATGTGTGTTAGATGTACTTAGGGTTGAGAAATTATATGCTAACCTTAAGAAGTGCACCTTTTGCACAAACAAGCTTGTTTTTCTTGGTTTTGTTGTTTCATCGCAAGGTATAGAGGTTGATGAGGAAAAGATCAAGGCAATCAAAGAATGGCCAACACCCACCAACGTTGGACAAGTGAGATCTTTTCATGGACTAGCCGGATTCTATAGGAGGTTTGTTAAGGACTTTAGCACCTTAGCCGCCCCTATTACAAGTGTTATGAAGAAAAATGCACCATTCAAGTGGGGAGATGAACAACAAGAAGCATTTGAGACGTTGAAGGATAAACTAACTAATGCTCCTTTGCTTGTTTTACCTAACTTTAACAATACTTTTGAGATTGAATGTGATGCATCAGGGGTTGGAATTGGAGCTGTTTTAATGCAAGGTGGGAAACCCGTCGCTTACTTTAGTGAGAAATTGAATGGGGCTGCATTGAACTATCCAACATATGATAAAGAGTTGTATGCTCTTGTGAGGGCGTTGCAAACTTGGCAACACTACCTTTGGCCTAAGGAATTCGTGATTCATACGGATCATGAGAGCTTGAAGTATTTAAGAGGCCAACAAAAGGTAAACAAGAGGCATGCTAAGTGGAGTGAGTTCATCGAGAGCTTTCCTTATGTTGTGCGATACAAACAAGGTAAGGAGAATGTGGTAGCCGATGCGTTATCAAGGAGGTATGTCTTACTTTCCATGCTTGATTCTCAGTTTCTTGGTTTTGAGTATATTAAGGAATTATATGCTAGTGATGTTTATTTTAGTGAAATATTTAAAGCATGTGAAAATTCTGGATTTGGAAAGTATTATAAGCATGATGGATTTTTGTTTAAGGAATCTAGATTGTCACGCCTTCTTGCTCCTTGCGCATATTGCTCTTGAGGGAATCGCATGAAGGGGGTTTAATGGGTCACTTTGGAGTTGATAGAACATATGATATATTGCATGAACACTTCTTTTGGCCTAGGATGCAACATGATGTAGGAAAGTATGTTGCTAGTTGCATTGTTTGTTTGCAAGCTAAATCTACATCTAAACCGCATGGATTATATACTCCTTTGCCTATTCCTCATGAACCATGGACTCATATTAGCATGGACTTTGTGTTAGGTTTACCTCGTTCTAGGAGAGGTAAAGATTCTATCTTTGTGGTTGTTGATAGGTTTTCTAAGATGGCTCACTTTATTGCATGTACTAAAATGGATGATGCCATTAATGTAGCTAATTTGTTCTTTAAGGAAATTGTTAGACTACATGGAATGCCTAGAACGATTGTAAGTGATAGAGATGCTAAGTTCTTAAGTCACTTTTGGAGAACTTTATGGGCTAAGTTAGGTACTAAGTTGTTATTTTCTACTACTTGTCATCCTCAAACCGATGGTCAAACCGAGGTAGTTAATAGGACTTTGTCTACTTCGCTTAGGGCTTTAATTAAAAAGAACTTAAGAACTTGGGAGGATTGTCTACCTCATGTCGAATTTGCATATAATAGAAGCATACATAGCACCACTGGATATTCACCTTTTGAAACTGTGTATGGCTTTAATCCTTTAACCCCATTGGATTTGTTGAGTTTACCTTTGAGTGTGCAAGTCGACATGGATGGGCAAAAGAAGGCCGATTATGTTAGAGAGTTTCATGCTAGGGTTCGAGCTCAAATTGAGAAGAAGACACAACACTACATGAAGAATGCTAACAAAGGGCGCAAGGAAGTCATCTTTGAACCCGGGGATTGGTTTTGGTTGCATCTAAGGAAGGAGAGGTTCCCTGAAAAGAGAAAGTCTAAGCTCTTACCTTGTGGAGATGGTCCATTCCAAGTCTTGGAGAAGATCAACAACAACGCCTAAAAGCTAGATCTTCCTAGTGAATATGGCAATGTAAGTGCTACTTTTAATGTTTCAGACTTATCCTTGTTTGATAGTGATGCAGATTTGAGGACAAATCCTTTTCAAGGGAGAGGGGATGATGCGCCAAGGGCTTATCATGGCTTAGAAGAACACATTGGAGCCAATGAAGATCAAGGAGATGTCATCGATGCTAGCTTGGAGGAGCATGGAGTTGGAGGCGCGAGTGACCGGCCATGCGACTTGGAGAAGCCCGGCCAACACCGGCAACGCGACTCGGAGATGCCCGGCCATCACCGGCCACGCGACATTGACATGTTCGGCCACAACCGGCCATCGCTTGGCGCACCAACCGGCCACAACCGGCCATCGATTGGGCCATCCGGACAAGACCGACCTTTTGATCCTTTAGCCATTCCGCAAGGTCCAATGACTAGGGCACGGGCTAAAAGGTTCAAGGAAGCTTTATTGGGCTTTGTTAGATCTCATCTTGGAGGTTTAGAGTCCATTGAAGAACATTTGGAAGGCATTGAAGTCGACATCACCAAGAATATTCCCATCGATTTCAAGGTGTTTACCTTACTTGAAATCGATGAGCATTAGACTTTGACATTATGTAATTCGGCCTCATGGGCCTTTATTCTATCTTAGATTAGTTATTTATTTAGTTTAGAAGACATTGGGTTGGGCCTTGTTTGACTAAGTCCAATCCTTGCTTAATTATGTAATGTTATTTACTTTTCCTAGTAGGACAAGGAGTAGGCTATTTCCTTGTTCCTTCCTTTATGTAATGTTTTCCTTTTAGTTTTAGGAGAAGGGTTATGTGTCTCCTACTACTATATAAAGGGATCATCCCCCTCTTGTAAACACAAGTTGAGTTGATTAATAAAGTTGAGGATTATTTTCCCAAATTGATTATCTTAGCTTCATTGTTCTAGTTTGAGCAAACTTAGGGTTCTTCAATCTTGTAGAGTCCTAGCAAACAATTAAGTCGTGATTGCTTGGTTGTTTGTGAATCTTGTGATCTTAGGTGTTCAAGTGCAGATCGACTTGGAGGTCTAAGGCCGACGAACGAAGGAAGATTTATCAAGTGAAGATTGTCAACATACACATCTAGAAGTTTGGTGATTCAAGTTGATCTTAGGCAGGTCTCTAAGGTGGATTTGAACCAATTACAACCAGATTCGTATCAAGAGGCCAAGCCAAACGACATATCAAATGGAGTATATTACATCTAATTCACGAACTGATTTCAATAATGAATATGTCTTACATGAAACAAAAAATACTGACATGTAGTATTTTATAGGATCAAACATGGACCAAGTCCAGGACAAATGAAATACACTTTGGAGTTTTGGCTTAGTGGTTTGGGAAAGAGGGCAATCTTCAAGAATACCACCAATGACAATTGCAACCTAGCTTAGAAGGTGACAATAAGTTTTAGTTGTGGAAAATTGGAGAAATCGAGAAAAGAAAAAAGGAATCTAGTCTAGTCTAAAAGCTATACATTCGGCATTGCGTGTGTAAGCATGCAATCAATCTGAGGAATCTCTGAATCTTTCTTGCAGAGTTCAGTATGAAGAATCTTTTAGACACGTGACAACAATTCATTAACTTATAGCGATCCTCCTAAGTCCTAACATGAGTGAATAGGGCCAAAATATAATGGCTTTCTATGAAAAAAGATAGCATGATGCCCACTCTAATAAAGAATTGTTGCAAGTCTGAGGATAATAGATAGGCAACCAATTAATCCCAAGAGTGTTTGCAAGAATCCAGCAAAGCGTAGCATCGCAAGGACTAGTAAATAATTCTAAGCATTGAGCAAAGGAGAACACAACAGATTAAGTTGTATAAAAAGGCTTAAAGAGCTGATGCCAAAAAAAAAAAAAAGGCTTAAAGAGCAAAGCATTTATTTAGAAGAACAGGAAAAGTGACAACCCACCTACCTTAAAATGGTGGAATTAAGCCATACAACAACAACTGAACAATGTTTTCCAAAAAAGAATACGCCATCACTCATCTAAAGTTCTTGCATCTATATTTTTCATCTTTTTTGTCCAAATTGCCCTTTATTCTTTCTCCAAGCGTACTTCCCTGATATATTTCCTCATTTTGCAAACTATATCAATGAATGCAATCCGTATTTACCATTTTATTTTGAGTAGTGCTTCGTTCAAAACTCCCTCTATTAAAACAGGGGCAAATAAAGCCCTTTGTAGAAGTTGTCTTTGTGGAAGCTTTGCTTTGTTCAACGCAAATTGATGAGGGAAACAATCCATTTGATGTATGAAATTGATGTTGATCTAACTGTTTTAGCTTCCTCTTCGGTCATCGGTTTAGGCTTGTTGTATCCCATGATGGCTTTGAAGACATGTAAGTAGATATTATTAAGTAACTGTTTCAAGAGCTTGCAATTTTGCAGTTATTAACGGCATTGGAAATGCCCTGTTGCTTCTGCAGTTGTTCTGTCATTGTTGTTATTAGCCACTTTTCACTCAATTAATGCTTGGTATATATCTATACTATATATAAAAGTACGAGTTTTGAGAAACTTTTGAATTGACCATTATATCCTTATTTTTTTGAGTATATCTCTTAAATGCCCTTACTTAAACGGTTGTAGTTTTATTCTACTAAAAACTCTATTTTTATTCAATTATTAAATCTAATTTCTTTATAATTTCTTTATTTTTACCATCTTACTATTTTTCAATAAAAATTGTATATATTAAAATTTTTAATATACAGTTTTATTCTACCAAAGACTCTATTTTCATTTAATTAAATTCAATATTTTATAATTATTTTATTTTTACCATTTTAATTTAAAAGGTTATTGTGATTGACATGTTCTATTTGATAATTTAATGTTTTATGATTAAAATATATTATTTCCCTAATGCGCAATTATTTTATTTGATTTATGATTAATTTTTTGCTAGACAAATGTAACCGTTAATGTGGGTTTAAATTTGCTATTTTATTTTGTTAATAATTTCTTTGTGTGGATACAAATGAGCTGGTCGGTTTAGATTTGGGTTCGGTTATCTGGGTTAGGTTAGTTTTGGGTTAAGGAAATTTTGGGTTATAAGAGTTCGGTTAATTTTTGGTTTTAGGTTGGGTTGGATTCGGATCGCTCAAATGTCGGGTCATTTGTGTTTGGATCAATTTTTGTTCGGGTCTTTTTCAGTTTCGGGTCATATGGTTCAGATAATTTCAGGTTTGAGCCTCCGATTTTCAGGTTCAATTATTTTCGGATTCGAGTTATTTAAATATAATTAATCCCGATTCGGGTAATTTCGGATTAATCTCTCGGATTGATCTGATTCGGAATGATTTAGGTTTGGGTCATTAAGGATTTGAGGCCGAGTCGTATCATTTTCGGATTGAGCGGATTTTTTGGTCGAATCGGGTTGGATAAGGTTTGACTTCAGGCGATCGAGTCGGATACCCATAAAAATTTTGCCAACTAATAGACTTCTTTAGGATAAATTAGTAGTATATTTAAGATTTTAATTTTAATTTAATTCAAACATATTAGGTCACGGACTCACGTTCCACGTGCAAGGCACGTGAAAGTAATAACTAGTTGTGCTAAAAAGTTAGCCTTCCTTTCATTTTCTTGGAAGAAAAAAGAAGAAGAGAAGAAAGTGGAGGAAATGGGAGAAGAAGAGAGAGAAAGAGTGACACATGTGGCAGATGAGTTAAAAGAAAACCGGATTAAACAGTGATAATTGTTAGGATGGAACGAGACACATGGGTAAACTAACCAAACTAAAATATTGTGCTAATCAATCAAAAAATGAGTCGGAAAGAGAAAACAAAATAAAAAGAGCACACGTGTTGTGGTATGATTCATCCAAAAAGGGTTTAAAAGACCGAATTATCCACACTCAACACTGAACCAAATTAACTACGTTTCAATTTGTCATTTAACTTCCACTTTAAAAGTAGTGTATATGTAAGGTTGTAAACAAGCCGAGTTCAAACGATCTCGAACATGAATCAGTCTTATTCGCGAACATTTTCTTGTTCAAACTCGGCTTGTGTTCGTTTGAAATTTTGATAGGGTGTTCGAACTTGTGTTCGTTTATTAATGCAATGTACATGTTTGTTTATGTTCGACTCATTTAAATGGACTTATTCGTGAACAATAAACGAACGTGTTCCTGAAGACTAATAAACTCCGTTCATGAACAATTAGAAATATAATTAAAACTTTAATTTATAATGAAATATTTATCATAAAATCAAAATATTATTTGAAATAAAAAAATATAATTACATATATATTATTATAATCTTAATTAACGAATATTAATCGAGCATGTTCGCGAACATAAACAAACCGAACATCTCTTATTCGAGTTCGGCTCGTTTATTAAACGAACACTAAAATTTTGTTCGAGTTTGTTCGTTTATCTTATCAAACAAACATAAACTAGTACTAAACGAACACGAACATGAGCTGTTAGTCGAATACCATGTTCATTTACACCCCTATTTATATGTTAATGTTATAGATAAAGCCCAATAGTGATCAAACTTTATATTAAAACCAAAAATACAAGTTGGCCGAAACTATTGGTAATTCTTTTGATAAAAGTGAACTCCGTGAGATGGTTAGAGGTTGATGTAATTTCTCAGAGCTCCTGACTTCGTTACTCCCATCTCTCTAAATAGACCTCTTTCCCTACCTTATAGTAAAAAAAAAAATTTAAAACAAAATGCTTTTGTAAAAATAAATTTAACAAATGCAACCATTTTTTGGGCTTTGAAAGCCCAATTCCCCAATATTTTTTTCGGCTGAAAGCCCAATTTATATTAAGTAGGAAAATTATTTTGTATTATTATCTCAAAATACGGAAAATATCGTGATTGTTATTTAGACTTGGGGCATTTGTTGGTAAAAGCACAAAATTGGTCCCTGAAGTGGAGCCACCATAGCAAATTGGTCCCTCAAGTGAAAAATATGTAATTTGGTCCCTAAAGTGGAGATAACTGAGCAATTAAGTCCTTTTCGTTAGTTGCCATCCAAATGTCCGTTAAATTGTACGACGTGGTAGTAACGCCGTCAACTCTGCTGATGTGTTATCTGCCACGTCATTTTCTTGAATAAAAATTAAAAATAAAAACAAATCAAAATTTTTATTTTTTCCTCCTCCTTCCTCCTCCCCAACCGAAACCCTAATTAACTCTTCTCACTTAAAACAGTGCCGCCCCCTTTTCTCTCTCTAAACCTACCCTTGCCACCGCAGCCTCAGCTGCTGCCGCCTTAGCCACCGCCATAGCAATAGCATGCCTTTGCTCTGCTGCTGAGATTGCACCGTCTGCCCTATTACCTGTATCCTGAGCAGTAGTAGTACTTGTAGCTTTCACTGGCGTTTGTTGAGCCACCGTTTCTTGATTCGTGGGTTTCTTGAAGACCTATCTTCGCGTTTCTCTCTTCTACCCAAAGCAGATCAAACAATAATATAATTTATAAGCCATTAAAGAAAGTAAAACTTTATTGACTAGTAGCTTTACCTTCCCCTTGTTTTTCCAGGCATGTGGCATGATCATGAAGTAAATAATTAATTAATGCAAAAACAAACCATTTCACAATCTTCTTCTTTTTGCAAA